>JAPDSC010110920.1:101297-115581 GCA_026290005.1 Latrodectus geometricus | reverse complement strand
AAAAAACAAAAGATTAAATTAACCATAAATAAAATTTTTTACTTGTTACAAGTCTTTGTTTTAAAAGAATTTAACACATATGGAAATTTTATATTTTGTAACAAGAATGTTTCTACAGGCTCCCTAAAAAGTCAAGTTTATATTTTTGATTTATTTCTGGACTTTGAACCGGAAAAGGAAAATAAAAAGTAAAAATAAACCAAATGTAAGTTTAATAAGAATTTTATTCTCAATGTTTAATAAAAAAACAAAGTAACAACAAATATTTGATTCATTATAAAGAGAAACAACGAAATAAAATTCATATACATATTTCAAGTTATTTAAGCATATTTTTTTAAAATGGTTCAAAATATATTTAAAATATGGAAAGAAGTAAATAATAAGACAGATTTTTTAAGTAGAGCATTTGATAAACAGAAGAAAATATTTTCATGTGTAAATAAATTTATCTTAATATGATAAAAAATAGAAATATTTCAAAACAAAAATACTATGCAATTTGCAATGCTTTATTTCTTACTTTTGTTTTCCACAAAATCAAATTCAATTGAAAAAATTTAAAAATGTTTCTATTTGAAAAATTTTATTGGAATACAGGGAAACATTTAAATGCAAATATTCCCAAAATATTTTTCCACTGATATTCTTATGAGAGAATTCTTTTGAGAAGAAAATTGATTCGTCAAACTTTTTTTCAAAATCAAGTATTTTCTTTTTAAGCTTTTCATGCATTCCTATTCCTGAGCTGAATTTTTTTATTCATATCTTTTAAGCATTGTTTTTCATTTAAATTCTTTTGAAGAAGAGTTTTTTTATTTCTAGAGAGCAAGATTTTCTCGCTCTAATTTCTGCTGCATTTAATTTCTGTGAATCAAAGAAAAATCAGACACAATAAAATATAGACAATTAAAACAAAAGAAAAATATAAACCTCAAACTAAAAAAAAAACAAACAATCTTATATATAGGTGACCTCGCTGTAAACCCTTAGCTATAATGTTGTAATTGTCACTATTTATTCCTTAGAGACAAATTTTAACCAATAACACTTTCTTTATAGGTGTCTTAGGAGCAAAATTTATGTAAGAATTTGAAATGTTTAATCCAATATTTCAGTGAATAATCACAAAAGTTTCTGATTCACTTTATATTTATGAAAAACAAGTTTTCTTTGTACCATACCTGTGAATTAGTCTTATTAAATGTCTTTATTATTTCATGACAAAATAGTATTTCTCTAGTGTTTTAATGTGTAATTGATAAAATCGAATACGTAAAATATTTTCTTTAATTTTTTGGTTATTTCTGCGTTAACAATGTTTTTAGGTTCTTTATAACTATACAAAAGTTATTATACTTCTTCCCCATTTCTTATTATCTGCCAACTTACTTCTTCAAAATTTTTAAATATTTAACTTATTGTTTTACTTATTTATAGAGTTTAACTTTTATCCAGGTGTCTTTTATATTTTCCTTTTTATTAATAAACTTATTTTAATTTTTCTTTTCTTTTATTAACTCCCTCATTTTTCTAAAGTGTCATTTTAAAATAATTTTATTCTCTTAGAGCAACGTTTATTATTTTAAAAACTGAGTTTCTCTAATCTCAATGATGTTTCAGTTTCTGAAAGAATAATAACAATTTTAAAAGGAACAATCAAGATGGAGGTTTCATTAGTTTAACTTTCTTTTACATAAAAAAAAAATTTCTAAACTTTGATTCGAAATCTATAAAATGCTTTCGTGCAAATCACCAAAAAACATTTTTGCATTGCAGTCATTGATGAGATCTAATCAATTGGTCTTAAATAAACCAAATGTTTCTAAGTTCAATATCTTCAAAAAGCGGTGATAGTTTTAATCAAACCAAAAAAGTCATACTTTTAATGCCAATGGAAATAAATTTAAAAGGTTATATTGATACGATATTTCAAGTCTTTATCTGCTCTGTGTTTAACTCAAATCAATGAACTAATTTAAATTTTTTTCAGTGATCTCATTTTTCTTCTCTATCCCTTTCACTTGATAACATTTCTGTCTTTTCTAATAGTTTACAATCCTTTTATTTTCTGATCTATTTTCACTTCCTTTTTTTATGACTCCTTTTTAACAGTGTTAGCCTTCTCTGGACTGAAGATTCCACAATTTCTTTATTATTTGACATTATGAGGGACTGTATCCCGAGTATTTGTCATGTGTGGAGGCAATGAGCAACATGTTGGATGTGCTTCTGCATTGAGTATTTATTATCTAGTGGCGTATAAATTATTTTGTATGTTGTGATCCAGTGGACACCAATTTTCTTAAGTGAATAAAATGATCAGTTCACCTACAATGTAGTGTATGAAAATGGAACCGCTCTCTCCAGAGAATTATTCATCACCTATAGTGTATTCAAGACAATGATATAGCCTTTTTTTTACTGCTCTAGCCTAATGCCAAACTACAGTATTGGTGGAAATCTACTGGATACTGCAATCAAACTCTCACAAGTGTGATATTTTTGAATGGAGTTTACTGCTCATTCACAAAGGACAGGAAAGTAAGAAAAATATTCTAGCCTTTACATTGTATTGAAAACTATGTACTCGCTTTTAATAAAATTTAAAATGCTGTAAAAATTTAAACAACTGTGAAAGTTTCTATGTTACTAAGATACTTTGTTAAATGTATTCATTTACAATAAAGACCAAATCTTAACAAGTTTCAAAACTTAAAATAAAAGATTAAAGCTTTGTTTTCTTTCTTTTTATTTCTTCGAGTATTTATTGTGAACGCATTTAGTTGTTCTAATGCTTGGAAATAATTCTGACTGTAATAAAACAAAAAAATTTCATATTTAATGCCAAAATATAGAAATAAAAAAATTCATTGAAGCAAATAAAAAATTGTTATCAATATTGCATTTTAAAATCAGCAATTTGTACTGATCAAAACATTTATTTTTGAATGCTTAAACTATTACTACAATTTTATGAAAATAAAACTAATTTTACTTGATTTGCAGTTTTATTAAAACAAATTCGTAAAATGACATCACAGGAAAAATATTCTTTAAAGATAAGTGTTTAAAAAGTGAAAATAAATAAAACATTTAATTGTATCATTCTGAAAGAAATCCGATTTTCTCCTCCAACTGTTGTCATATTTTACGTGCAGCTATTTATAAGAATCTGTATAGCTTTATTTCTACTTCACTGAAGTGGAAAATAAAACTTTTTATTCTTTTTGAGAAAACACAACATAATCTCCAACATCCAAACAGACAAAGTTATTGTATACTTTCGTGTGAACGAACATATTTAAAAGTGTGACAGCTTACAAGACACTTCTGTAAGATTTTCTTTCCAATGATAGGCGTTTCTTTAAAGCCATAAAAGTCTCTTGCTGTGAATTGGGTTTAATCCAAATGTTGGAGAGAATTTTATGAAAGTGATTTAATTTCAGATTGTAAAGAAATATTTCAAATCTTAGAGACATTTTGAGCAAATAAAAGAAAAAGATAAAATAATTAAAGTTTTTAAGAAATAATATTTATGTTCGCAAGCACACATAAAAATTCTGTATATCACGAAATATGTTATTTCTAAAAAATGTTTCACTTAGTTATTGTACTTAACCATTCAATATGAAAAAGATCATTTTTTAAAATTATCTTTATTTCAGAATTATTTTTATATCCTTCAATTAAAAAATACCATTATTTGATACTTATGCTAAAATAATAAACCAGTATGAAAAAAGTCATGTAATTTTTACAAACGTGTAATTTATTTTATTGTAGAATATTTTGATTTGATGTCATGCCTCTTCAAGTTTCCACAACAAGAAAAGATCTTTTCCTTTTTTAAGGTGGAAACTAACTTTAGATTTTTTTCTAACTTAGAAGCACTATTTATTAGTTAAGTTGATCAATTAGTGGTTTGCAGTAAGTGATATAAAATTAGCACAGTTGATTGGTCTTCTTGCTGGAATTATGAGTTCGAAAAAATTATGATAGTTCAAAAAAAAGTTGATGATTTATTTGCTTGGATGTTTCATACTTTTATATGTTGTTATTGCATCAATTTTTACTTAAGGTTATTTGACAAACTATGCGACAATTGAAATTCCTTTGAAATCTTTGAAATTTTTATTGAATTTATTTCTTAAAATTATAATTTTTTCACTAAATTGTTTGTGGTCGTAAAGAGGCATTGAAGTCACCTTCTAATCAAAAGTTTATAAACAGATAAGGTGTTTGCATTTACTTTAGATGTTATTTTCCCTCACAGTTCCTCCTTTTTTTGAGAATCAAGCATTTCATCAGTGTCCTTATCCTTATCTTAAAGCAGCAAGTTAAGGATGTTCGATTTTCTGATGATATCTTGAGAAAAATATTACAGAAATTCTACTAGGGCAAGAAGCTACTGTTTAAAATCTGCGAAAAGAATGAATTTCTATTGAAACAGTAGATCCACATACAAGCAGTTTATTTTATCAGTCAATGCTTTAAGCAAACGTCTAAGAATTTCAAGCAACATTCATAGCAAACAGTACCTCAAGTTTATTTTTCGATAATACTGCCTAATGTATTTAAAGTTTCTACAAACGTAGATTTAATTATTTCATATCTTCCCGTGGTATCATATTCTTTGCAAAAATATTAATAATTTACTTCCAATCCTCAATCGCTATTTTATACTTGTTTATTGTTTTTAAACAGTTAATTGTTGAGCGTTTATATTTCATTCAGATTTTTCTTTTTTTTAATGAAGAATTCAGTGGGAAATCCTTTTCGATCCCTATGTGGGAAAGTTTTAAATGACTTTATTCCTAACTGACAACTTTGTCGATTTATCTGACAAATGTGCTTATTACACACATTTGTCAGGTAAAGAACGAATGTGTATAGTACATATAAACATTTGACCTTTAAAGAGTAAAAAAGTTATCGGTTTTCCTTTCTGGAAAAAGATTAGTTGATAAGGTTTTCATTCTTTACTCTCACAAGCTATCGTAGAAATAAACATGTATTAGCACTAATATTTAAATCAAACTATTCAAGTTAGTTTACTATGCCCCCAAAAAATATCGTGAACAGTCTCACCACACATATACAATGAAATATGAGTCATGCTGAAAATTGCTGTTGTGCAGTCAGCTCAGTGGAGGAAGTAAGGAAACAAGAACACTAAGCAATCATCAAAAGCTACTACCAAGTGATAGATGTTGTTTGACATTCAATCAATCTATAGAAAAAGAGATATTTGAAAAGGTTATATGCATACTATGCAGTTAATATCTATGAAATCTCTAAACACCATTAAACATCATAAAAATATCTTTCAATGTAAAACTATTTAATAGCAAAATTATTTTGATGTGGGTTATTTATAAATCATTTACTTATTTATAAATTATTAATTTTAAATAATTTTTCGTAACTGTTTTTTAATTGATCTTTTTGTAACTTAATTTGAAGGTTTTCACAAATATTTAAATAAAAGGTTTTTACTTTTTTTCCATTTTTTAAAAGGAAAAATATTTATTGCTATAAACAAACAAGAATAAATTGCAATGGTTCAAGATAAGATTGTTGGAATGCAGAGAGAGTTTTAGAGAGATATGTGTAGAAATCTTGTGGGAAAAAATGAGGCAATTCACTTCCAAATACCTACTTCAAAGCGTATTACTTCGTCAAGACGAATTTTCTTTAGGTGTTTCGGAAACAATGAAAAAATATTTTATTTGAAAAGAAAATCCATTGGTTAAACCCATGTGGAAGTTTATATTCTCATTAAGTAGTAGGTCCTTGTAAGGTCTAAGTGAGATTAAGCTAGGCCAATAATTTAGAGGATTTACTGCACTGTTAACAGTTTTAGATCTATGAAACATTATATAGTTGTTTTAAATGAAAAAATATAATTGCACTGATAAGTTTGTAACTTTCTACGAGATATTTATGAAATTATTTCAAGTTATAACTATATAATGTGAGTGTTGTAAATTTAATTCTACATATATCATTGAGGTGGTGCCGAAACCAGTAAATAAGAAACAAATTGTTTTTATATTGTATTTACTTGGTTCACCAATTATAATTCCTCAATTTTATTTAAATTATTTATAATAATTTGCACATAATTGTGCATGCATACAGGAATTTTCTTTTAGATTGCTTAGGTCATGTAAAGTAGCGCTTTGGCCTTAATAACAATCAGCATCTTTAAAACAGTCAAACTTTAAATACTTAATGTGTTTTAATACACATACACTCTATATTTTGCTTAAACGTATTTTGTGTAGGAATAATACAGAAATTTGCTTACGATATAAATATTTCCTGTCTATTGTAAGGTATTTGAACGTGAGTTATACAAATTTTAAGGTAGTTGAAGAAGACTTAATTTAAGGGCAAGTGTTCATTTCTTTGGTATGTAGTTCAGTGGTTGCATTTAGGAAAAAAAGGCAATATAGACCAACATTGTCCAATAGTTCATAAAAATGTGATTAACAGCTGCTTAAGAAAATAAAAAAAAATATATAATTTATTGGAAATTACATCACACAATTCCTCAACGATTTATATTTAGTAACTCATTAAAAATAAATTTAATTGTGCATATACAGGTTCCTATTTGTATGAAAAAACCTTCTCGATGATAGCATAATTAACAATACAATGTTCATAAAGTCTGATTTACTATTTCAAGAGTATAAATAGAAGACTGTAATTATATATCAATTATTGTTATATATATCTGTAATTATAGCAACTATCAATAAATGTTGTTGCATATAGATTAGAAAAATAGCTATTATTACGTAAATCACACAAAAAATTATTGTCTAAAGCTGTTAATGGGAAAAATCAAGAAATACATATTTCTTAATTATATTTATAACTATGATCTTCAAGCATTGAACAGTGAAAGAATAATGACTGAAAGTTTTTTTATTTTAAAGAAATAAACATAGAAAAATAAAAATCAATGTAAATTACATAAATAAATAAAAAGTCATATTTATGAGAAATAATAGATTCTTACGAAATCTGTATCCATATGCATCTATAATTGGTTTGAAATTGACTTCGTTATTATACAGGAAGGATGTGGAGTTTTAAAATTATTTCTTTATCATACTGTTAATTATTATTTTCAAAAATGTCACATTATGATTTCAAAACTGAGAACTATATTCTTGGCATTCTCCTGTTATGCAAATAATTCAAAATGATAACCGTGATTCTTTTGATAGTGTAAAAGGAAAAATATTTCATACTACACATTGTAGTCAGACAATTTTGAAAAGGAAAAGTAAAATGACCTGTTAACCTGCTTGTAGAATTTAGAAATAGTGTTCAACTTTTCATGAATAGGTGATAAAATTCTGGATGATACAGATATAATAGTCATTTGAATAAAACTTAGTTTGGAATTTCTTAGGAAATAAATTGTTTAAAGATTTCTTCTCTGCTCAATAAATTATTAGTTCAATTAAATTCAGTCGTTGCATAATATATGGTTTATATAAAGCTAAAATGTAGTTAGAGTGAAATATCAACTTCTTTCATTTAATACCAGGTTATGAGCAACGGCTTTCATTGTTTGCAGAATCGATATTGCCGATTTTATCAGTTAAATCTGATCACAGATGATTGGTTGTTCTGTAAATTATCATTCACTTAAAATGAAACCTTAGAAATGTGTGGTTGTAATATCATATTTCTTTTTTACATAGCATTTTCTATGATTAATAATAAAGCAACATATTTCAGTATGTCATGCAAGCTAGTAAGAATAAAATATTTATGTAAGCTATAGCCAAAATGATTTTTCAAAGTGTACATTCATTTGAAATATTTTGTAAATATTGCAATTCGTTGTATTATCTGTATTAAAATCTACAGCACTCACATATTAAATGAGTTCTTTGAGAGTTCTTGCTAGTAGCAGTGGGTGCATAAAAAAATCATAATTTATTTATCTTAAGTAGGAGACTCTTTATTGAGTATGTAACTCTTTATAAAAAGACACTTAATCCATTGTAGTTAAAGCAAAAAAATTTTTTTATAATGTACTCTCTTTTCTTTATTTTAAAACTTTTTTACCTTTAATTCATATTATCGCCTAATTAAATTATCATTTTTCGAAACATAATGCGATTTTCGGAAAAATTTAGTTTTTAAATTAAATTATTTTGATATTTTATGTTCTATCTTGAGTTACGTAAATTAAGATTTTCAGCGTAGGCGTGGTTTTTAATCTCATAGGCAAACATCATCAATATTATTAATTTAGAAAAGAGAATAGAAATGGATATTTTTCTAAAATAATTTAAAAAATTAATTTTCTTTCTCTGTAGAAAATATAATTTTGTATGACATAAAAAAGTTATTCTTTGAATAACAAAATGAAAATAAAAATTTGAAAAGATTTAACATTTCATGGCTCCATTCGATGCCTTTAAAGATATATGATTCATATAATTTTTATTGATGCGTCATTTTATTATAAATTAACAAAAATTAAATATCAATTACAGTAATTATAAAATTTATCCAAAGTATCTCTTTTAATAAAAAAAGGAAAATAAAATATTCAATTTTTTATTTATTCATAATTGTAATATTTTTTTTACATTTATTTTACATATCTTTTATGATTTTACAGTTAATTATATTTCAAAAATAGTTCTCCGGATAGTATTACAAAATTATTAAGAAATTAGAATTTTAAATAAGATACCAAAAGAAAATAGAAAATTATTATACTATTAAGTAAAAGCAAACAAATAATATATATGAATGACTTTATGTTTACAATTTCCCAAAACTGTCAATTGAATTGATTCCAGAAAGTCAGTTTTCATCAGTACAGTTTAATATGATCCATGATCGTGAAAGAAGTTTAAGGTGAGTTGTATAAATAAAAATTCGAGGTTGAAACACTCCTGATAAATGATACAAAATGCGCAAGTTGTTATTCAGTATTTCTGTCTATGAAAACTAGTCAGGAAAATAATATGATCTGTTCATATTATCGAATGCAACAAACTCTTAATTATTAAGTTTGGTTTTTCATATGCTTCTTCCTCTTGAAGCTTTTTTGAGAATCTCTTTACTAAGTATATTGAGTGAGTAAAATAAATTTAAAACGTGACAGATAAAACACCAAATCTTGATATCTAAAAAGTCTAACTTAAATATGTAACTGAACTGTTTCTTCTTCTTTTATTTATAATGGTTTTTGAAATGAAACAACCATAAAATTAAATTTTAATAAGAAATTCTTTGCTATTGCTAAGAAAACACATGCTATTGCAAACTTTTAAATTCCATACATATGATGGCAGTTATTTTCCTTTGTGAAAGGACATTCTTTGAGAGATGTGATTCATAGGTCATTTAATAATATTAATAAATCATGAAGAATACATGTGAACAAATATCATATTTGTAAAAAAAGAAGTATCATACCACAATAATGTATATAAACTGGGAACAAAGGATAGAAATTGCCATAAAAGATGAACAAGCTGCTGCTATTAAAAAACTAATTAAAAGACATTCTTGTGGTACAGCAGGAAAGACCATGTGATATATAAAACAAGTAGCAAAGAAGAAGATCTGAAAGTTATAAATCCTGCAGTTTGTGTAATCTCGTAAATTGGAAGAAGCTGCTTCATAAAACTCTTATATCTGTAAATTATACTCAACTACAACAATTTATAATGCAAATTGCCAAAGATATATTAAGAAATTTCATTTGAAGGATATTAACAGAGCTGAGTTATCAAAAATTAGAAAAAACGTCGAAGTACGTTTAATAAAAAATATTGCCAAAATATACGATGAATGAAAATATGTATATGAGAAAAATCACACCTATTTTCATTTCATATTTGGAATATTGAAAATGATATGAAAAAAGCTTATCATTCGAAAAATACATTTATGTGAAATAAATATAGATAAACAAACAACATATTATTCCAAGAAAAGAAAATTGGATAAAAAGAAATTTCCAGCCTTAACTAACAATTTATTGTACAATCGAAATCATATATTGCATTTAGATTAGATGTTTGTAGGAATGTCATGTAATAAAAGCGAAAATTACATTCACTCTATTTAGAGAATTTGATTTTTGTATTAGAACTGAGGACAGAGTAATGCTTATAGATCTAATTTTTCCCTATAATACTAGTCGGGGGAAATTTAATTTGTCATAGATAGAAAAGAATGAGCAAACTCATTTCTTCAGCATAATCGAAGGAAATAAGAAAACATTTTGGGGAAAATTTTTATTTTAGGCTGATTCATATTTGCCAGTTATATTGGCCATCATATCGTCAATGAATATCTATTTATGAGCATTTTGAAATACTCGTGCCTCTTGCACGATTGTTAAAAAATGAAGGAATGTAGACTACTTTTTCGTGGTCAGTAAATTACATATTTAGTTATCAAAAGATTAGTTTATAATACTTGTTGTTAAATGTAAATATTATAAGCATATAAATAAGTTATCAAATCTTAACGTCATAGAACGCATGTTAGATTTTTCTGAAATATTCTCCTCGGCAAAAGTTATCAATGACCGAAAAACATTTTCAGCTTATATTAGAAATAAAATGGGAATCGTTAACAATATATCAACAGCTCAGGGAAAATAACGTCCTCAGTCTAGATAAATGTTGTTAATTTTGCATCTCTATTAAAAACTGTTATGTGAAGAATTGGAGACTTTCTATATATGTACTTATCAAAGGATTTCAAACCTTTCAACAGTTTGATATATTGTTACGTTTTGAACAGTTTAAAACTATGTATTGCTAACATAATATTCTTCATAAAATTTCGTTAAACATTTTATCAGAGCTCATATTTAAGAAGTAATTTAACAATTATATATGTATATATATTCCTATCTTTCTTAAGTTTTCTCAAAGTTATTTTAAAATTAGAAGAAAGTATTCAATAAAATATTTTACAAAATATCCGATAAGGATATGCAATGTATCTGAAAATGTTATGTATATGATGAAACTTCAACTAAAATTTTTCATGAATCGTATAAAGACTAGATGTAAAATATATGTAATCTATTTCATTAAAAAAAACAATAAAAATTCATTAATATACGAACTTGTTTCCAGAATTTTAACATCATTTGCTTTATCTTTTTTCTTATTCAATAATAATCAAAATAGGAACACATATTTAAATAAGTAAATGATAAAATATGGCATTCAAGCGATAAAGTTGCTCATGGAAAATATTAGTGAATGGAATCGGATTTACTGGAAAAATCATAATGCATGATAGAAGTTTTACGTTGCAAAATTTTTTCTTTAACCAATAAATAGTGAAGTATTGGTTATGAATATGTTGCATATATCATTTAAGAAGGAACATACCTCTCATTTTATTTAGTACCTAAAGTTTTCTCTTTTCCATTTGATTTTTGTTTCCTGATTAATAAGATGAAACTACTCAACCAAAAGTACAGCTTTAATATAGCAATTCAATTCATAATCTACGATTTATAATGCTGAATAACCTATTGTATATTCTTTTTTTTCCCAGCATTCTTTTATTTTACTGAACATCTTACTATGATTTATTTCAAGACCTACAAGGAAAAATTCGATCTTGCACATAATTTTGATTCCATTCATAATTATTGTTCTTGATTTCATTAGAGGTTTTTAAAGTCAATTTAATAGAAAAGTCAGAGTGGCGTGAATATCTTACTTTAGAAAGACATGGGTTACTGTGATTTCGAAAAATATTAAAATATCTCTAATTATCCATAAAATATATATTTATAGGAAAAGGAAAAATAACATTTTCCATGTGTTGTTTTAGATGAAACGTATGATAAATATGGGTAAATATATTTTTTATTTCTAAATTGTGCTTTGGTCTTACTTGACTAATCTTTTTTTTTTATAAACTTGAACATATTCATAAGTTCTTTTTCTTCTAAAATTGACCATCAAATCACTTCCTTGAACATTCTCAGAATTGGTGGTAAAGTTATAGATATTCATAATCGTATTTAAAAACTGCGTCATTTGTTAAGTAAAATATTTGAAATGAATATGTATTGAATATTTATTCAATATTTCGATTCTGTATCACGTCTTTACAACATTAATCACAAATTCATGCCTTATAAATTTTTATGTTTAATAAAGTTTCAATTTTTTTTGTGAAATAAGCAAAATTTCTCTAATTATTGTGCTAAGTATTGTCCTTTATTGCTTAAGGTAAACCTTATTTTCAATTTATAGGGAAAATTTTTTATTTTTTTTTATTTTTAACTATACTGTGTCATTGCATGTTTGTAGTTATAACTAATCTCAATTATTTATCATTTTTAATTGAAAAACTTAAACCAGTTTTTAATTGAAATTTTATACTATTTATAGATAAAAATATTTGTTATATTTCAAAACTTGCATTAATAATTTTGAAGTAAAATGTAATGAGAATGCAACAGTAATCTTTTGAAAAACATATGTGCAAACACAGTATATTATAAAATTATAAGACTATTATGAATTTTGTGGTTTTTGATATAAATAATATAAATTTTTTAAATTAAATTGTGAGTGATCAAATTAAATTTAGATGTATATAAAAAGTATTTCAAATGCATTGATAATATTTTCTTTTGACAAAAAATTTAATTAAATCAAAAAGAATTTAAGAAAATTAAATAATTAAAATTAAAATAAAAATTTAAATCTGAAAGGATAATTGAGCAAATAGTCCTTTAAATCACAAGAAAAATTTATGAATTTTAAGATTCTAGAGAAAAATTTATTCGAAATCAGGTTTGTGTGGAAAGCTTTGGGAAATTTAAACACATTTATTCATGATAACTACTTTCAATTTGTATATAGTAACATATCGGCAAATATTTTCATAAAATTAACGAGCCAAATGATTCCGCAAGTTTTTATTTATGAGGAATTAAAGTTTTTAGTAAGGATTGGTCAGTTTAAGATATGGATTCTTTCTTACTGAAGCTATTTTTTAATTGATTTTATTAAATGGCATAACACACTATCTGGCTAAAATTTCTAGTTTGAATATCCTAAAAGTCAATTAGAAGTTATTATGTGCCGGTAAAGGAGTGGCTGATAACAGCTAAGTCTATATTTCAGGAACACGTTGTATTTCCCGTTTTACATGGTATGCAAATATTCCCCAAACAATCACAAATTTACTATAATACTACAACTTTTCTAGCTGTCTATTGAAGAAATCCGGCGCTTCTCCATAAAACTTTCCAGTTGTTAATTTTACTGCCCGAGCCATCTAAATGGAATTTCTTTTCATAGTTTATCAAATATTCTTTTTTTAAGTATCGTTTCCGATCATGACTTCCTTAGCCTAATTCACATAATCTTCTTTTAACAGTTTCGGTTTCCTTTCATCTTCCGAAGAGCACACTTGAATTTGTTTTCCAAGTGAGTCAGATTGGTGTATATCAAATAATTTTAATTGTCTTTGACGTTATTTTACGAGCAGATAAGTTCTGTTTAGTGACAATTTTGAAAATATGTGTATATTTCAGACTAATAATTTATGCTTCTTCTTTAGACTCTCTTATTTTCTATAAAAAATCTCTTTCCATTCAAATATAACGAATAACAGTTTTAGAATGCTTTAGGACATTGTTTATTTCTTCTTTTAAGTGTTTCCAACTTTTATAAACTTCATTGGCATAAAAAATTGAGAATTCACTGATAAAAACAAATAAATTAAAATCTATTTTTTATAACATTATAGTTTTCATTACTTTTGTAATGGAAAATAACATTTTACAGATGATTTTGGAAGAAAAACTAAAATAATTTTGAAAGCTTAAGCGATTTTGAATACAAAATTAACAGGTGTTCTTATATTTATTTACTAAGATTTCAAATACTATTTGCTACGTGAAAATAATTCAATTTTTCCATTTATTGATTTATTTGAAAGTAACTAATTTAAATTGTTTTGAAACTATTTATTTCGTAAATTTTATTATTCAAATAAATGATATTTTAAGTAATTTTGAAACTAACTAAATATTCTCAAAATATTTTCTCTTTATCTGCTTAAGAATAAATTTCTGTTAAACGTAATTTGAAAACATGCAATTATAAATAATTTAACAATATTTATGCTATGTCTGCGTAAAAAATCAACTCATCATAAAAATTCTGCAATGGTTTCAAGTCCAATAGTGAATTTATATATATATATATATATATATATATATATATATATATATATA
>JAPDSC010110920.1:53809-101287 GCA_026290005.1 Latrodectus geometricus | reverse complement strand
TATATATATATATATATATATATATATATATATATATATATATAAACTAACAATTTATTGTTTAACCAAATTTAGTTCTTGTATTAGTGATAAAATGTTCGTTTATTTTTAATTAATTAGATTTTTATGCAAATTATTTGAAATTTGAGTAAATCTTAAGTAAGAATTTATTCTGAATATAATTTTTAAAAACACACTATTAACAAAGCATATACCAAGATATATTTAATAAAACTAAAGTAAAATTTATTAGCGCAATTAAATATTTACGAAAATAAAATCATTGTTCACCAAATAATAAATATTCAAAGTGAAATGGGTCTTTCTGACTTATATGAAATGTGAGAATTTTCTTCTAAAATTTTCATTCATTTAATTTAGTTTTAATTATTATTTCTTACCATTTTTTTCTGAAAGTATTTTCTCTAAAATATTAAATGTGTAAGAAATTTTACTATAAACATTATAACCACTGTCTGATATTTAATTGCTTTAAATGTTATTTTATATTTTCTCATACTCTTAAACTTATTTCTCAGTGTAAGCATTTTATCAATATCAAATTATCAGAAAAATTGTTTTTCATTTTATTATAATGAGTTATCTTAAATAAATAATTTTTTCTTGTTTACCATATAAGTTGCAAAGTTTTACCAGATAAGAAAAAAAATCAACCTACAATATACTAAACTCATTTTAGACATTAAGAGAATAATAATTTTCTATATATTTTGTTATAATATTATATATATACTAAAATATTCATTTGGAGTTACCACCATAACGATGTACTTTTATCATGCTTGCAAAGTATAGAATATGTATTTTTCAAGAATAATAAAAATTCTTCACTGTGATAATTTGAAGCGTTTTAAAAGCAAATGAAAAATTTTTGAAAGTGAATTAAGTAACAAAAAATTTTGTGATGTTTATCAGATTTAGGTATAAATACAAATTGGTATTTAACTAATAGTCACTTATTGATTTCATGAAGAAATTTTTACATATTGTACCGTATTAGAGTGCAGCAAGGGATAAACTAGTAAAGTTGTCAAGCATCCATCCAAATAAACTTGTTTGCCGAGAATAGAAAAGCAACAGATAATAGTTAAATCCCAATTCTTCATATTTCTGATCTGTTGTTCTTCATATTTCTGATATTTCTAATTAATTTCACAAAGGAGGAAACCAGGAAATTTTGAAAGAGGTGTGCATGGAAAAAATATGACATAAAAGTTACTATTCGTGAATAAGACTGCAGTGAAATGGTTGGTTAGGTCATCTGTTCTCGTTATCTGAAAGAAGTGAATTTGGATCCCGAAAATATTCCATCGTATTTGCTAATGGTGACTAGGGCACATTAAATAGGCAGTGGTTATAATGTCCTATATGTGAAATGATACCTCTGGGGAGGCAGGTCAAGTATTGGTGTTCTTCTGAATGGTTTCTGCTTCTAAATTACGAAGAATCCTACCCACCTGCTTATATCTAACTGGTAGAGTACACTTCAAGATTAGATACAGGGAAGTATCTGGTAAAACAACAACTACTATTCATCTGCACCTAGATTCAAACTAGGAATATTCACTTTGGAGAACATAAGCCAAATATAAGTTCACGAGGATACTTATATGATATATAATAGCTTGTTCATTTATTAAATTATCTAATCTGTGTTGTCAGCGTTTCATTACTCTATCTTAAGACATTATGTTAAAATATCTCATGAAAACTGGTGAGAAATGTAAAAATATTTAATTGAAAGAGAAAAAAAAAATCAACCTAGAATATACTTAATTCATATTAGACAAACTTACAATTCGTAAAATATTGTTCATTTTTTAACATGAAAAAACCATATCTTTTTCCAAAATGATAAAAAGAAATGAGTTTTGAAATATAATAAAAGAATTAAAATTTAGGATTACTTTTATCTATCAACTAATAATAACAAAAAATGCAATAAAATGATAAAGTCTTATAAAATACCTGTTTAATCATTTTATCTACAAATGATTTTACATGCTAGTTATTCCAAAAAAAAAAAAAAAAAATAGTCCATACCTTTTTTCTTGCACTGTAGTTTTTATTATCCTTAAAGCAGAACAATTTTAATGCAAACCCCAAATAAGAAAAGAAGTACAAAATAGCAGCAATTATTATTCATCGTGTTTCAATTTAAGTAGAATCAATTAGCATTAATTGATTTCAGTACAAAATCAAAAGAAATTTTTAATTGAAAAGAGATTTAAATTTACTTTAATAATACACCCACATAATGAATAAGTTGGAATTAATTATATTGAAATTCACTTAATTAGATTTATACACGTAGAAAATTGAATTAACACTGTATTTTATGTTTATTATTTAAAAGGAGGCACTTTCATTGAATCTCACTTTTATCTAGAAAAAAGCTTATGAAATTTATAATAATTTAACAAATTCATGAGAAGAAAATTTTACAAATGATGGAAGCATATTTAACAATATCTTTGATCTAACTGGTTATGTTTAACTTGTACACAGCTAGTTAAGCACAACTATTTAGACATATCTGTGATGTAAATTGATTTCTAGAAGGACTTTTCAGAGACAGTGAGCCACATTCATAAGTTGCAAAAGAGGAAATCTGGAAAACTCTCATGTGCTCACCTTGATAGACGAGTATGCAGAATGCTGAACCATAAAATCCATCTTCTTTAGGTCAAACATTTAACAGATAGAACCCAAGACCTTAAGCTGCAAGGAGAACTGTTCTACCACTAGATCATGTTGAATATGTTTACCAGTACCTTGACAATGCTTAGAAGAAGACTTCGTATTAATGATTCAAAATCGACAATAATGAATTCAAATTGACAATAAAGTTTTTCGTTGAATACTGAAAATGCTGTATATTTTTATTCGATATTTATATTTTAAGTTTTTTATTATTTTTTTAATTTCACCTTTTATTAGTATATCAAATTATTTAATTAGTTTATAGAATAATATTTTCTATGCTCACGAAGAAAATTAATCGAAAATTCAAGAGGAATATTTTTTTAACTATCCAAATAATGAATCTAACAATAATTTTTTTTTCTACAATAAGATGTCAGATTACTTAAGTAAAAAAAGTTTTGATCTTTGAAAAGAGTTTTGAGACTTTAATACAAAGATATTTAAATAATTAAAATAAAAAAATGCTGATTTCAGATAATCATTGACGGAATGAATGTATGGTTAATTGAAATAATAATTTGAAGTAAAGAAATATTGTTCTGTTCAATAAGTTAGAAAAAAATTAAGCATGAATTACAAAACTTATAATGTGTATTTACTATGATTAATAAGAAACTGAAATAACATTTTAGCATGAAAAACATGTTCCTTAAAATGCTCCCTAATTACAAATACACGAAGATATCAAATTCTTAGTCAATGATATTGATAAAACTCCAGTAACCCAGAAGGAGAATGTGATAGTCCCCAGCCCAGAGCTCCTTGGGCTGGAGACGAGTTCACGTTAATTTGTGATTTCCAAATTCCTTCCGCTGGTGGATGTGTAGAGGAGGATACTAGCTTAGGTATGACTTCTTCATTTGAGCATTTCTCAAAATTACGAAGCGCTTGATATGTGTGTGAGTAAAGTATTGCAAACTCGTTAACCTTAAAGTACATTCTGGAGTTCACTTGCATTGCTGTCTATGTAAGTACATTAGGCAATGTCGTCTTGATTAGTTTCAGCCTCAAGAAAGATGAGTAGAGCCTTATCAAAAAGTATACTCTTGAGCGAGACAAATACCACTTTTTTTTGGTGCTGTTGACCACTGAGAAAAAAGCAAAATTGTATGCTGAGAAATTATCTAAATCCCAGGGTAATGATTTGCTGAGTTAGTTGATTAGCTTTTGTTGTAATGCAATGCATTGTGAGGAAATTCAACGTATAGTATTATTGCCTACGTTATTAAATCATACTTGGTGCTATTTGCCTACACTGAATATTTCATAACAAGTTACTTGCATCAGTAAGGGAAAACACATGAAGAAACCCATTTACAAAAGTTTAATGTAGGCTTTTATTTATTTCATCTTCGAGAAAATCTTGAAAATGTGTTTTAGATAATTATCGACAAAAAATAATTTTCCTTATTTTAATGAAAATTATTTTTATCGATAAATGTATCGAATATTTTTAATCGAATTAGCAAGTTTTTAAGCGTTTAAAGGAAATTATATAAGTGGAAAAGTTATTTATAAATAAATTAAATGAGTCCTATAAAATATTTTCTGCTTCTTCAATTTAATTTTATTTTATAATTACTAAAAGGATTTTTAAACTAAACAGTTATGTAAAATATAATAAAAATATCATAAATAATTTTCTATGTTTATAATGTATAATTTTTATGTTACTAATAATTTCTATAAATATGTGAAAGGAATTTTTTACTTTTGTTATATTATTATCTTTTACGGATATATGGTTGGGGAAATTATGAAAGGAATTTTTTTCTGTCATCTAAATTTGCACAAAAAACTTTATATTCATATTACTCTGGAAAAGAGTAAGAAAATTAGATTAGTGAAATTGTCTTTAAAAAAGTAATAAAAAACTTAGTTAAAATATTTGTTAAAGCAAAATATTTGATTTTGTGGTATAAATAAATCTTAATGCAATTATTGAATAAAGTTGAGTAAATTATAAATTGGTTTCTTTCATTTCTTTTCTGAAGTTAATCGCAAACATCTAATCAATCTATGATCAAAGTAATTCTTTACAAATAAGGAAATCATATTATATGATTAAATAGAAAAATGGAAATATATATTTGCTTGATTTTTTATGTATTGAAAAATTACTTTTATTCCATTATGAAATAAGTTCATAATTCCAGATTGCTTTTTCTATTTCAATTCATATTTTCTTTCTAAAAATAAAACTAATTTGTAAACATTGCTAATTAATATTAGTCAAAGAGTTTATGATTAATTAATTAAGAAAAATAATGATAACGGTTTTTTTTAGTTTAACAAAAAAAAATGATTACATCACTGGAAATAATTTTTAACTATATATATTCCTGATTTAAAGCATGTGAAAAGATAAATGAATAAGAATTACCAACTTCTTTAAAAAATTTGAAATATTCTGCTTTTGATTAGCATATATCCTAATTATTTAATAAGAAAGTTTTATATTTGCAATTATTTCAAGTATAGCATGGACTTGAAAAAATGATTAAAAATGACATGTGAAAGGTGTAATTTATTTGGCGTGTCTAAGAACTGTTAAAATGATCTCATTATAGATAATGGAAATAATGATGTTGCAAAATACAGACATAGACTTCAAGTTTTCTATAAGTTTGAGTGACGAACTATGTGATTCAGTGCAAAATCTTTTCTTCATACCATTTTACTATAATGGCATTTAACTGGGGATTTTTTACAGTAAAATACAGGGAATTATTAAAACAGTAATTACATAGTCTTAAATAGAATATATCGTTTAAAAACTATAAAAATAAAATGCACATAATTGGATGTTATTAATTATCAAAGAATAAAATTCATTTTATTCTGCTTACATAGAACTTAAAAAACTATAATAATGCAACAAAAATTGTATGCAAGTCAAAAGCAGTACAATGAATTCATTAGCACCTGAGTTGGAAACAATGTAAAAGGTTACTGATAAAATTTTACTTATTTACATTGTTATAGTTTTATTTACATTAATATTTGTTAGTAAGAATAACACATGTATTTATTATTGTAGGGGTAAAACATTAACTCTCCAATTGGAAAGTTTATTTTTGAATACACAGAACACCTCTTTTTATATGATTAATCAAAAGAATAATGCCTATTGGAGTTTCATTAAGTAAAGATTCTTGCTTTGAGTCCTTATGTGGTTTCAAGCTCTGAGCTAGGAGTCACAGACTTAGCAATAGCTTATGAAATTAACAAATGGAGTATAATACCTGCAAATTAAAAGTCCCGGAATCGGCTACACCAACTTGTAAATTGTGACTTCTGGAAATGCAGATTAAAAATAAGTTAATTCCTAAATGTAATTCAGCAGAATTTTTGAAGGACATCAACTTGGATTTGTTGGGTTCAAGAATCTTTGAATCTGACTTAAATATGGCTTAGCGCCTCTCCTGTTTTAGCAAAAATAAGCAAATCTTAAACTTTTTCTCTCTTACAGATATTTTCGTAATATCTAAATGTTCTCTTTAAAAGCATAATATTTCCTACAATTGCAGCAAGCCGCTGCTATATGATACTATAACTAAACTTTCTTGTTCAAATGAAAGTAACTTAGCTATCATAAAATATTTTCAATAAAGTTGTTATTTTAGGAAACAATTAGGATATCTTTTAATTTACTTAATTAAATTAGAGTAGAACATCAAGTATTTATGAAAATTTTTTGAAATAACATTTGTATATTGATACCGTGTATTTTTTATTGATAAATTATATTTTAGAGATCTCTGTGAATAAAACTGAAATTGTATTTTTTATTTATAACAATCAAATTGCTTTTTATTTTGAAGTATCTTAATTAATTTATATATTAGGATTTTTTCCAGGGATCTCACATGTTTTATTCTAGTCAGAAGGTAATTAGATAGATAGGCATAACCATGGAATATTGATTATTTGCATAGGTGTTTTTTTGAGAACATTATCTACAAAAATGTTATGCCAAAATGCAAGAGATTTTCAGAAATTTTGAGTAATATTAAATTATTTAGATCTTTGTGTGTGCTACACAGTATTAAATGCATTTATCTTTAGCTATCAATTTTAATTAATTTTTTTATGATAATCTTAAATGTATTATTTTATGACTTAAAAGAATAAAGAACAATAAAATGTTTTCACACAAATAAACTAGGCAACAAAATTGAATAAAAATTGTCTTTAAGCATGCTTTCGATTTATGTCCAATGAATAGCCCGATTTTAAAAAACTATTTCCTGCTTCTTAACGTTTTATGTGAAATCGATTCCTTAAAGTGATTTTCTTCAAGTAAAGAATGATTATTCTCATGACAAAATTTTTATATCTTGTAATTTAATTTTCTTCTTCAGTGGTAAGTCTTGTAATTAACTAGAATCGGAAGAGGAAGAGTGTATTAAAATCTAAAGTAATTAATTAATATTAATGGTTTTTAATTAGCTTAGTATTAATCTAAGTATTTCGATACTGAGTTATAACCAGTAAGGCGAACAAATAAAGCTTTGCATAATTACTCAACTTTATTAAGAAACTACTAAAACTGTGAAATCCATTCATTCATCAAGTTCAAAGGCAGTTCGTCATCTAAGTGAATGTTTCTTTTTAACGATGCAATGTATATGAATGTAGATGTATATTTTAGTTAATACTACGAAAAATATTAATATTTACATTTAAAAGAAAACCATATGGATGAGTTTTCTAATGTATAACGACATAAAAATATTAAAACATACATTAATAACGAGATAGTAAACCACAAATTTTACTACTGTATGAATGCAGGCAAGAGGTGATACATGATAAATCTCATACATTTATCTAATGCAAGAAATAGCAGTATTGATTACGCAATCTACTCATAGAGTTATTTAATATCTGAGAAAACATGATCAGAATATTTTATAGCCAATATAACTTGCTTAAAATTGACGATATTACATGCGCTTTTCCCCCCAACTATAATTTGAATGTAAGTTGATAAATGATACAAACTTTTATATTTTCAACGTAGAAAAATGAAACAAATATTAAATTGATAAATGTTGTTGTATAACACCCAGTCACTAGGATTTTTCATCCTCCAGCATTACAAGGGGTGGAAGTAAAGTAGCAGAGGTATCATTTTACATGGAGGGCATTGCTACCATGACATATTTTATGTAAACCGGCCACCAATAGTGAACACAACGGATCTTTAATTGAGTTGGAATATGAACTCACTATATTCCGATAACAAGAAGGAACAGAATTACCAACCAGGCCATCCGATTTTATATTAAATTGAAATAAAAAATGTAAATAAAAATGCATATATATTATAATATTTCTGTTTATTAAACCTTATTAATATTGAATTGATCTTTAATATGTTATTTGCTTATATCGTTTTAAATTATCAGCGTTTGATATGATAATGTGTAATCAAGAATAAATAAAATAGGCGACAATTAAAGGTACAAAATCTTGCATACATATTAAATTCATACGACAATAGCATCAAGATGTTTCTTAAATGAATTTTAAGCCGAGCTGATTATTTTTGTAAGCATTTCTAAAACAAATTGTAAATTACCATATTGGTAAAAAAATTGTTTTAATATTCATGATAAACCTCCCAAAGAAGAAGTAAAAGTTTCAATAATTACAATAGAAAAATAAGGATACTAAATGCAAAATCATTAATTAATGCAGAATTAATTAATGAATATTTATGAAAAAATGTCGCAGTCTATTTCAAATATGATTTTTCATATGAATGAAAAATAAATAAAACACTTTCTTATAAATTACAAAATTAAAGTAGAATATTTTTCATAAAACAACTATATCAATGGTTGATTTGAATTTCTAATAATTCTGTTCTCCTTAATGTAAGTAAATATATTAATTAATTTATGATATTGATTTTAGACATTCTTACTTTATTATAAATTTATTTAAATTGGAGAACAATGAAAAAATTGTTAAACTTCAGCAATATTTGATTAAATCTCGCATTTATATGCATCCAAAACTTTGAATTTATAAAAATTCATTCTGATAGTAAAATATCAATATCATTCAAAAATCAAATTCAACTATGGTCTAGAAGGAAATCATTGAGTAATTAGAAATCATAAATTAAGGGCATCAATTATAATTACTAAGTGATATTCAAAATTTAGTTTGTAAGCTTTAAAACTGTATTTAAGAAATTTTTTGTATACTGAAATTTTATTTAAATTAGTTGTGTTACATTAGGTTAGTGAATTGAAAATTACTTTAATTGACGATATATTAAGTAATTTTAGTCTTTTTTATTATATATATATATATTTTAAATTAAAACTTGGATAAAATTATTTTTGCACTTTTTCTATTTTTATTGAATAGCATTATGGAAAATATAAAAAATTTAAAAAGTATATTTAACTATAATAGAATAATGAGAAAGGTAAAAAATATACAGATTTCATCAATTCAATTATTTTATTTTTGGAAAAATTTCTCTATATTTTATAATTACATGTATAGTAGCAAATTATTAAAATTCAAATAATTTCTATTATATGAAGAAAATTATATTTTCTATATATTAAGATATGATATATATTTAGGATTTTCTTTATGCATTTAAGCTGCATAATCCCATGTATAAACAAGCACCAGCTCAATTACATTACAAAAAATTGAGTTGAAAATGCAAGTATATTTCTTAAGAAATATGCAATGAAAATAATTCCTTTGTGCCTTAGAGATTTTACTTAATTATAAACTATAGTTTTGTGACACTAAAATTCTTGTATGTTATTTCTCCATTATATTAAAACTTAAAAATTATAAATTAGCTATTTTTTCATACCTTAATTACAAAAAAACGTTATTAATTAAATCGCTATCAAATCAACAAAATATATCTTTGAAAATTACCTTATTTAATTAAATGCGAAAACGCAGACATTTTTGTTTAATTTTAATAGAAAAGAAAGTAATTTATTTTGATTAAGAATAAAAGTCATTACTTATTTCGGAGAGTTGATATTTTTATTTGTTTTATTAAGATGAAGCAATTTGCAAGCATATTAAAGCCATGAGACATTTAAAAATTTAATTAAAAGCTTAGATAAAACATTAAAATTAAAAAGAAATACACACAGATGCATTTATTAAAGCATATAAAGGAATTTATTTTTGTTACGTATCAGCCATGTTTTAATTATATTATTTATTGAAGTAGCGTGATTTGCAGATATCCTGATTTAAATATTTCAAAATCTTATTAATTACTCATTTATTATGATTTACTGATGGTCAGATTAAAATGTATTTTCTTGCTTGCAGCAATTTTTATTCTTACAAAAACTTTTTATATTTTTAAAAGGAATTTGCAAATTAGAATTTAAATAAGAAAAATATTCATGGAAAAGCAATCAATTACATTTGATATATTTTTTATATTAGATTTACTTAAAACTCTTTACGATTACTTTCTTGAATGCTTTTGAGAAGGAAAATTTTATTATTTTAATAGGATTTTTTTATTTATTATTTAAGAATGGTTTTTAATAATAACAAATTCTTAAATTAGCTGTTAGCTGTTTAAGGATTTTATGGATATTTTAGACATTACAGACTTAGAAATTTACAAGATATTATTATCATTGTTTTAGAAATTAGATTTTAGAAAATATTTGAAAAGTAATACATAATTTTTGCATCTTATTCTTCTCTCATTCTTATAATATTTAACTCTTAAATCATCTAGTGTTTTTCAAAGAAGCAAGATTATTTACTCATTCAATCTGCATATTTTTGAATAAACTTACATTAATTTTATTTCTAATTTAATGCAAAAAAAATCAGTGAGTCAGTAAAATCAGTGAGTTTATGTCTTAAAACAGATATTTTAAAATAAAAATGAAATAGCAGAACTTTGTTAAAAGATTATTAATCCTTATTTTTGTGATATTGATTAAATAATATAAAAACGAAATGTAATCAAGTTAATTTTCGAAGTTTTTCTTTTGTTAATAACTTGGTGTCACGTTTTTATTTAAGATGATATCTTTTCGATTCCATTTTGATTGTTAATGGGTAGTCTGTTATGTTTAATTTGCATTGATAAGTATCCCGAAATGTGTAACTGTTAGATTTGTTGTTTTAAGTACAATATAAATCATCTGTATAGTTTAAAGTATACTTTAATAAATTTTTTTGATTTCTTTTTATATTCATCAGCTTTTATTTCAAATCTAGAGTTTCCATACATTTTTTTTGATAGAGTATGTTGTTAAATATTTTTTTCAGTGTATTAAAGATTTTGTCTAGTTTATTTTGTTAGTTGTTCTTCGCAAAGAATTTAGCTGAATGTTTAACTTTTAACAGTTTTCTTTGGTAAAGCATTTTTAAACTAATGCTGTAAAATGAGTATAAAATTTATGAAATGTAAAGCAAAATAAACAAGAGAGTTTAAATAAAATTGATTTCTGAAAGAAAAAAATAAATTCGATATGATATTACTTTGCGAAGTTGGTTTTGATTAATATTGTAACAAAATTCTACTGCCCATCATTTCAGAATTGTCTTTATAAAATGTATCCTTAAATGTGATCAAATTATCATATATGCTTAATTTGCAATTTTATAATAAATATCATAATGATTATAGCTGTTCATTAAAATAATTCGAATAATGATTACAGCTGATAACAATCTAACTATAAATTAATTGCTGATAACAAATCTTTGAATATGATATCGTTTATAGTGAGATCTATATCAACAATTGTATCTAGGTGAATTGTTGATGGAAAACATGAATGAGCAGTTTTACATAGGGGAAGATAAGGAAATAATGGATAGTATTTAAAAGGATAACTCAGATTTTTGTGATAACCAGTTCTCTTTGTTCAATATTAGATTAAGTATTTATCTAAAAAATCAATTATTATTATGCCTGGTTACTAGGATCCGCAGTGCTTCAAACTATTTTAGCACATCAAGGGGTGGAAAAGATAGCACTTTGAACCAGCCAATGGACATGCCATCTTGAACCCTGGAAGTGGGTGGGTTTTCGTAACGCAGAAGTATGGAATAAGTAGAAAACCTCAGATTTGACCTGTCACCTTCAGAGGTATTATTTCACATGGAAGACATTGTGACCATGACATATGTTATGTCAGGATTCGAACTTAATGCTTTTCAATAATGAGAATGAATTTCATAACCAACAAAGCCACAAATATTACTTATTGATTTTAAAGGATGTAATCTTTTTTATCTTTTTTAAACTTTTTAAGCTGTAATTTTATTTAAAAATGACCATATTGTAATCTTCAACTAATAACGAATAATAGAGAAAATTATATTTATTACATAAAGTATACGATAATCTTCAATATTATAATTTAGTATATCTTCTATGTTTTGCCAATATAGTTCCTACATTTAGATGTAATAATTTATTTCACATTCAAAATATTTTTAATTAACTTGTTTTGAAAAGAATAATTAACCTAGACCATAAAATTGTAACTTAAAAATATTATTAAATATAAGATTCATAGTATAAAAAGTCATTCCTGAGTTATAAGTAATAAAATTTCTTTTCTTTTGATGTATTGTTATAAAATAAAATCATCTAATTCAATAAAAAGAAATGAATTTATACACAAGGACAATATTAGAAAAACGATTGAATGTTATAAATTTGCTAGGAAATTTATCTTGAATTTGATAGCAGTTTTGTTTCTTAAAATCATGTTGAATTCAATTCACAATCGCAATTGAAAATTGATTCCATGTATTGGTGTCTTTTATACTGTATAATAAAAAAATAAATACATTTTTGATTTTACATTATTGATATCTTATTTACTATCTTTACCATCTGAAGAAGAAAATGTGATTATATTGATCTTAAATCAGGTTGTTCATTTAAAAAAAACATGAAGAAAAAAAGTAAATAATTATAAAAATAACTATAAAATAATTATTATATTTATCACAATATGCATTAAATATTTAGTTTTTTGTATATTTTTGAAGTATAATAGGAATTTTTTACTTTTTTATCAAAAAAAAAAAAAAATTCAAATTCTTTTATTGGTTAAGAATCAAAAGTTTCTTCAGTGTCACCAAAAAATCACTGTTATAAAATAAGTTTAAAATTAAACTTAAACATTGATAGATATGTTTTGATATATAACTTAAACCTGTATATTCGTATATAATTACATTAAATTCTTCAATTTTCTTCCAAATAAGTATTCTTAATTAGTAGAAAACAATGTTTTTTTATCCAATGAAAGTACTTCTTCAATCAGCTCAAATTTCCCTGGTAGCTTAACAAAAAACTATAACTTACAACACTTTTCCAACCACTGATAAATGACTCTTTATCAGGGGTTGATAATTGATTTATTTTTCTATTAATGAGTTTCATAGAAAACGAAAAATAAAATCCGTAAATTATTATTGTTTGTATTTAGAAATGCATGCATTTATTACTAACAAAACATATTATTAAAATATATATGCTTATTTAAAATAGAACTAAATTTAATGAGGAAAAATTGAATGATTATAATAGTTGTACAAGTAAGTAGAAATTATCTACTTTCTTGTACATTTTCAAAGCATGAATTTATATGTAATTGTCTCATGTTGCTTAAATGAAGGCAGTCTTTCAAAATACCTATTTCCAATGATACTATTTATACCCTACTTTTTAATAATGTCATATTTTTGGAAACGGCATTTTTCCTCGTAAAAGGGGTCGTAAGTAAAGGAAATAAGATCTAGATAAGAGTTGCGAAGCTGTCGGAGGTTATATTTTATTTTGTGTCACTAAGGATACATTTCTTTACGTTATTTTCTGACATAAAGAGAAATCACCAGAGAAATACTATCTAGGAAATACTTTTACTGTACAATAAATGGGAATTATATTCATGAATGCATGACTTATTTCACTGCAATTGTAATTATATTGACCTGTTATAAATGTGTTCATTATTCATAAAATAAATTAAGCGTTGTTCCTAAAATTGTTTGGACTCCATATAATATATATCAGAGTTTAATATTAGTATTAAATTACTAATATTAATTACACAATTATTATATACAATTGCATGTCACATTTAAACCATAATAATAATTGTGGTGATCGCATTCAATAGCTAACCTTTAAAAACTTAGAATTTTAAAAAGCATATAAATCGCAGCTCCTTTTATAGGTAAGAAACTCACTCCAAAAAAAATATCACATATAATGTCATGCAATAAATACATTAACCCCAAAGTTTTAAAAGATTTAATAAAATTAAAATTTTCAAGTAAAAAAAAAATCCTTAAAATTGGAGTATTATCAAAACTAATTGCTGTCGAAATATTTTAAATTATTATTTATTAAAAAATTTGTTATTAATTAAAAAGTTATGACTGAAAGAAAAAGCACTTATATTGTTATATAAATTGAATACATTTAAAAACATTCCTATAACTTAAGTGATAAAAAGCTAAGTTTTCTTTTATAACGCATATAAGCAATAGTAAAAACTATTTTAAGTCAAAAATTTTGCAATTGTGATAAAATAAGAGATATTTGTGTAAGGCAGCAGCTTATTAAGCAAATGAAATCATAAGTTTCAAAATGTAAACTAAAACTTATGATTTTATATTCATTCTTAAAAATTTTTATAAAATTAATTTTAGCTTAAAAGTCGCTTTTATAAGAAGTTTTACGCAATTTGTTTCATTGTTAATTAAATCTATTTGAACTTGCAATTTTTATTTTTATATGTGTAATCATCAAAGGATATTTTTATAAATGAAAACGTAATTAAATAGACGTATTAAGTATCAATGGAATTTTAATGATTATAATTAAAACTTTTCCAAAAAGCATAATTTAATAACAGTCTACTATTCATAAATGTGAAAGAGGAGATTTAATTAAAACTAATTTAAGTATATTTCAAGACAAATTTCAGTTTATTTAAATAAAACTTTGAATTTTCTCATATACTCTAATTTTATTATAGTCTTAAAAAACAACGATTTGGGGAGAATATTAAAGAGTGGGCCGAAGTACACACAGTAAATATGCAAAGAAAATAAATTAATAAAATTAATTTCACTGCAATTTGAAACATATTGCGCAATTGCATATCAATTTATTTCAATTCACCGTATTCTTAAGAATTAGAAATAAATTTCTTCATGATAAGATTTTTAATGATTCATTACATTTTTAGTCATTCTTATTAAAACCTGCACATGCACTTTCAATTAAATTTTGCTGATGTAAAATTTAATTTTTTTACTTGATTCACACATTTAATTGACATTTTTAAATATTTTTGGCACGATCATCTTATTTATTAAAATTTCAGTTATAAAATACTTAAAAATTTATTAATCATATCTAGTGATTATAGACCAAATTTCAGTAATACAGTAAACGCGCACGAATTCTCAGGCACCTATAAAACAATGCTCAAAATAGAAAAAGAATGTTTTAGATTAAGATCGGCTGTTTTTAATTAACTACTTTTTCTTTATAAAAAAAGTGCTATTATAAAAATATTATTTAGAATGCACTATAGAAATGGGCAAACAGAGAAGATTAAATCTTAAAAAAAATTAATTACCTTCATTTAATTGATGAAAAATCAGACAAATTATAATCATTTAGCTTTTATGTTTAAAAAATATTTTCTTAGGAACAAATTTTTTCATCTTTTTAAAATATGAAAGCATTTTGATTTTTGTTTCCTCTAAATCAGTCCTGTTAAATCTTCAACTGTTATTTTTTCACCAGACGATTTTTGTACTACATCATTTTTTTTGTTCGATATTTGAATGTTATTTATGTTTAGAATTATTCAGTATTTATATGTTCTTCTTAGTTCTTATTTATCATATTCCTAATAATTTCATCATTCCATATTTCTTCTGTACATATCACATTTGAGTATGTATTAAAAAAATTCACGCAAAAGATTATAGGTAGCAAAGGGTTTCTTTGTGGGAGTTCATGCATGAATGACTCATCTTAGCTCAAATCATCATGCAAATTACCTTGGTTTTTTACAGTTCTGTTAGTTTTTTTAATAAAGCATGCAATTTGACATGTTCTTGATATTGTTTTTCCTTAAACATAATTCAAAGCATTAATTGACAAAAACTTTTCTCCTAAAACGTCAATTTCATAAGGCCACTTCGAACGAAAAAGTACACCTCTAGTACCACGAAAAAGTACCCCTTTTGAATCTGTTGATTATAATCTGATTCAAAGGCATAATCAACAATAGTCTGATGTAGAATTCCACATTTTTTAGTAATTTTTGTCTTATTAAATAAATGTTTTCGTCTACCTCTTCTAGAATTTTCTTTTTACTTCGACTGATGAACACGTTCATTTCCTCAACTATGGGACACTATTCAACTGAGACAAATTATCAAAGGAACTAGACCGATTTCCCTCTCAACAAACGAAACTTCATTAATTGAGTTTTTTAAATTAAACGAAACCAATTTTAGAATAATGGAACTTAAATTTCTAGAGTTTTTCCTCTTCCTATGTTCTTATGTACGGGGAAGACAAAAGTCGAATTCGGTACCACAGCTTATTCCATCAATGTTTGTTCCCACAATATCTGGAATGCCTGCATTTGTCACTTTGTTGTTCAAGAAAGAATCAAGTTCTCATACATTACGTAAAAAAGAAATCAAATAAAAGAATTAAAAAGCCATTTGATCATAAAAATAATAAAAAAAGTGGTAAAGTATTCGTTAGAAACGAAAGTTCATAAAATAGAGATTTTTCAAAATTTTAGTTCGTAAATTGGTGTTAGGGAAGGGATTAACCAATATATTAAGAAAAAATAAGAAACTGCTATTGTTAAAAATGGAAAAGAGGAGTGTATTTATATCATAATGAAATAATAAATTTCAATACATATTTAAAAACTTGTTAAAGAAAATAAACATCTCAAATATATGAAATATAAAATGGAAAATATCCTTGTTCTTACGGGTCACTTCCCTTGTCATTTGTATTATTTTAGAAATGAAGCCACAATATCAACCAAGGCAATTATTGATGCCTCAATAATAGTAAATTACTCAAATAATATAGACAGTTGTCATATCTTTTTGTATTAGAAGATCTATATATAAGATAGCTTATAAAGTCGCAATGAACATCTTTAATACTTTATAGCTATGCGTGTGAATCTCGAATTCAAACTGTATCTGATAAACTGTTTAATTTCTTTGTGAGCTTGTTGAAATTTCAGACATTATCTTTCAAAAGTTATTTATGTGAATATATATAAAAAAGTTTTTTTAAAAGAATTATATATTATCAATTTACACAGGGATGATATTACTTCTGAAGACACTCTTGAAAATTTTATATTATTACTCTTGAAAATTTGATGATATGGAATATTTTATATTTTAAAAAATTACCCACACAAAAATGAATAAATTAAAAAAATAAGTTCATTGAAAGTTAATATAAATTTTATTTGTTACTGCGAAATTAAATAATTTATGCATATTCATAAAGAAATTAATCATCTTTGATCAGTAATAAAGTTTTTTTGAAAGTATATTTTCAGAAATTTCACTAAGATTGTAACAAAAAACATTAAACTATAAACCTTTCAAAGATTTGGGTATATTATTATTGAAAATTTACCATAACGAATGAATAGTTGCTATCAAATGGAATTACAAGCCTAAACTGTTAAGTTTCACTTAATTATTAGAAATTTTGCAGATTACTTTTCTGTAACTTGATTTTGGAAAATGGGCAAAAAACTTAGAAAAAAATTGCAGTTTTACAAACAACAACTGACAGATTAAATATTTGAACATGAAATTTAATAATTCAGTGAAATTCTATATATTACATTTACTATCAACTTGAAATATTTGTATTAAAAATGATTGAAATAAAATTTTAAGTTATTAAATTTTATACTAAGTAAAGATATATTTTTATCAAGCTAAATAACAATTTTTTGTAAGCATATAATGCTTTTATTTTTTCAAGCATCAACATGTGAAATTATTTTATGCATATATTTTCAAAACTATGTTTTATTATTTATTTGCAAAAATAATCAGGATTTGCATCTATAGAATGAAATGCGCATGAATTTAAATAGGAATATTACTAACGAAAGCTTGAATATTAATAAAATTTTAATATTATATAATGTGACATATTGTTGCTTTTGTTTCTTCTGAAAAATTATCACATAGAATATTTTCATTATGTACTATCAAGATTTAGCTAAAATGAATTAATTTCTAAAAATATTTAAACATTAGCATATATATTACTTTACGACAATCAAAATTTAAACAGTAATCTCCATATGCATATTACTATAAAATTACTTTGTAATAAATAATATTGTTCTTAACTCAAAAAGACAGTTTTATTCGAAAAAAAATGTTTTTGGATGGTTCCAAAATCATTATTATTACTCAAGGGAATATCTTTGAAATGTGTTATACTTATATAAAAGGAAACATTTCTTTGTTTTCATATAATTGATATTCTTGCAAAACTACGAATTTTTTTTTTAATTTAGATGTTATAGTTCAATATCCACTATTATCTCAAATATGTAAAACGATAAAAATGGAACTAGAAAGATACTAAATATAGAAAGATTCTTGAATATTTATCTTGAATGTCCTTATGTTTTTTAAATTTATTATATTATTTAGTATATTTTTTTCACATCTAATTTATTGTTAAATAGTAAAATTAAATTTTGATAGTCTTAGTAAATAAGCTTTATATCCATTAAAGGTTTAATTATTTTTATGAAGAAATATATTGAATGAATTTAGAGTAAAATAGAATAAAAATAAAAAGAGAAAATTGAGTTAAAACTTGCTTATATATTTAATTATATTTCTATGCCTTGTTTGTATACTAATAAATGATTTTGATTTGAAGACCTTTTAAGACAAGACTTTTATGTTTGACGTTTTTTAATTTTGATCAGTTTGAATTTAAATATGATATAATGATTTTTTTGCATTAAAAAATTAATAATGAAATGAAACTGCAAATATTCATCCCAAATGTTTTTGTCTATATAAGATTGCATAATTTTATTAAAAGATGCAATATTTGATTAATAACAATATAAAAAAAATAAAAGTGAAGTGACCCAATAATTCATGATGTAGAAGTGAATATAAGGAATGTTTTTTATGCTGTATTTTACTACAATTTGTAAATCTCATTTATGATTTTTTTAACTCGTGTTTGTAAGTAGATTGCCAATTGTCTTCGGATTTGGTGGATAAATTTTTACACTAGTTACCATAACTTTTATTTCAAAATTCTAAGCAAAAAAGTTATATGTATTGTATCTGCTTTTATTATAATTCAAAAAGTTTCTCAATAGAAAGTTTTGCCTTTAAAAAGAATATATTTATTATAAATATTTTAAAAGTATCTTTTATTATTCACGAATTTTCTCTTCCAAATAAAGAAATTTATTTTTTTCTTCAATATCTTAGTTCAGTTTCCATGGGAGATTTTGTAAGGACTTTTGAAATATTTGCAGACTACGAGGCGATATACTTCAACAAACTTTAGATTTTCATATGAATCTTTCTATGGAAAACGATTTGCATAAAAAAATTTTGTTTTGGAAACGGCACAGCATCTTACAAAAGATACTGATTGTGAATATTTTTCTTGGGAAGAAACGTGTTTCCCACTAAGAAAAAAGATTTTTTTATAGAAAAGAATTTTAAATTGAGCCATATTTTCAAATTTCAATGGTGAAGGTTTCTGATAAACATCAGTATTTAAAATGTTTAACTTTTATTTTGAGTGTTTTCCTTAAAGTTTTCGTTTTATATTAATTTAATTTTTATACAAGATAATTAATAAATATGAATTTGTAAATTTCTTTACTGTAAATATAAAAAAATATTTATTTTTCATGAATATGTATTTGATATTGTGTTGTGCTTATGTCAATAAGACTAACCATGATGATTACATCAAGATATAATTTAAAAATGGAAAAGACTATTTTAAAAACATCTTATCATATTAATTTTATTATTCCAGTTATTTTTGTTTACGTATGTATTTAAAAAAGAGATTCCTTAAACAAATAATTGTTTTTTCTTCAAAAAACTATAGTTTAAAAGTTTTATATATAAAAAACATTAGTAAACTAATGCAGTTTGAACTTTTTGATGGATTTGTATTTTTTCTTGGAATAATTTATTGTCTTTTTCTTAGTTCTTTTGGCTTTAAAAATAATTCTTAAAGTAATGATGAATTGTTCAGGTTAGTGTCATACTTATTATAATTTCAAAAATATATTTTACTTCTTGTGTTTTAAAATATTTTTGTCCCTTCTTTTGATATTCTTTTCTAATAAGTATTTATAAAATTCAAAATTCTTTCATTTCATCCAAATTATTTTGTGTCTTATTTGTAGAAAAATTTACTTTAGAATCTCAAAATTCAATTTTCCAACATATGCACTGCATTGGCTTAAAAATTTGGGTTGTTTGCTTTTACATTTTATTATATAACAATTAAATGTACAGTAAAATTTTAGTGTTATTTTGCAAAATAGCTTTAATTCGCTTATTACAAAGATAATACATTTCAACCGCAACTCTTCATGAAAATAGGAAGCTATAAAGAAGCAAAATATTATAGAATGTATCTAAAATTAAAAGTTAAAGCATGAATTACATATAATAACACAATAAATTACTTCAGAGAGTTCCGAATATTTAAATAGTTTGATTCATTTATGTATGTTTTATAACATTTTACTAAAATCCTTTAGCATAAAGTGCACATAATATTATTATTCAATAAATTTTAAGAACTTCTTAACTAAATGGTTATTTTTCCCATGAATTTTAATCAAAGTAATACATTTATATCAGTATATAAATTAAACTTCTAAATTACTGGAATAATATTTAAAGTACTGGAAAAATTATGGCAAATATTTCATTTTTATAAGAATATTCAGTACATGGTTTATGCATGATACATTTGTTATATTTATTACTTTTAAGAAATGTTTATTTCAAACTTGAACTTACTCGTCAATGACTAATGAAATTAGGTCCTTTCAACACACGAAATTTTGTTCGCCTTAAAAATTTTTCAGAGTCGATGTTTAAAAAATTATTATCTTTTAATATTTAATATTCAGAAATGTTTATATAAGGGAGATAAAGTAAAAGTTATAATGCTATCTTATTTTTTAGACAAAAGAGATGTAAATATTTTAATAATAAAACTGAAGTATCTCAATAAAACGCTAACAAAGACTGTGTCATTAAAACAGTTCGATCTTTTTATCATGGTAATTAAAATTTTTTAGGTGTATTTAAATATAAAAATAGCTAAGCAATAGGTATATGATATATTTAAGAAAAAATTAAGTGATAAAGACATTTTGCTTTTACAGTAAATTATATCACACGAGAAGGAGAAAAATCAAGAAAGCATTTTTTATTTATGTTACATAACAGTCCTTTCCCTGCATTGTATTTTTTTCTTTCCCAATTTAACTTTTAACTTTTAACATTTTTACCATTCTAAATTATAGAAAATTGTATAAAAATTTGCTTTTTTACTTAATGCATAATAATCAATTCACAACTTTAAATTTCAATAATTGTTTTCTAGTAAAATTATATTTTAATATTCCCACATGAGTAAGTATCAGTAAATTTAGCAATACTTCTTGCATAATTAAAAAGTATTTTCACTTAATCTCTACATATTTTTCGTATTTATTTTGAAATATTGTTCTTAAATAAGGGATATATACGGGATTCCCTTTCTGAACTGGCTTTTGACCTTTACGTATTTACATCACACTAATGCTATACAAGAAATTACTAGCAATGTTCTTTAACTGTTTTTAAGACATTTAAAAAACTCTAAATATTTGAAAATGTTCTTACGTAATGTGATTGGCATAAATTTAGCATATTTCTCTAGTGTTACAAAATACCACGAAAGAAACAATAAATACATTTTGTCAACACAAAGATCCAATTAACATAACTCATTTTGATAGATTCACTATCAAACTTTCAAAAATACCAATTAAAAAGTGACATATTTTGCTATATAGAACAGTTAGTTAGTGGTCATTTATAATGCATGCGCGCGCGGCAATAACTAAACTGTATTTTTTACCTAATATTACCAAACCTTTGGTCATGAAAGCATTTCCTAAAACATATGACTGATTCTAATTATTCTAAAGAAAGTGCTATCTTACAGATAAAAATTATATCTGAGACATTTCTTTCTGACTATGTGAGATAAAATTTTAAAATTCTTGTTTAGGAAACTTCTTAATGTATTTCAATTTATTTTACAATATTCATCCTCATTTTTAAGTATTGTATTTGAGAATGTATCTTTTATTTTTCCTTCTTCACCAATATTCCATGAAAGAATTTTTTTTTAATTTATTATTATTTTTATTTTTTAATGTTCTTTCTTATTTTTTTGCTATTGGGTAATAAATAGGTTCAAATATAATGTAGAAAACGACACATTTTTATAAAACTAATCAGTAATTGCCAACTTGGGACGAAGAAACGGCAATAAAAAGTTCTGTATATTGCTTTTTCAGAGAAATGCGTTACAGTATGCAGGTAATAATAAGAGAAATAGGAATCAATGAAATGGATATTCGTCTGGAAATTTATTAACTAGATAAAAAAGAAGGAAACAATATTTTTAAAGGAAAAATATTTAATACTTTAAGGGAAATGCGATCCCGTTGAGTATAACGGAATGGATCTCATTTTTTGTTGGTACATTCATTTCCCTCTATGTCAGTAGAATATATACATTTTTGTCATTTTTATGCTTATCAGAGAAAGAAGGACAAACAAATTTTATTTATTTTTCAGTCCAATATAAAAATAGTAAAAACATGTCATCAGTTACTAAATTATTATTTTGTGAGATTAACAAAAGGAAACTAATAAAAAAGTTTTCAAGTACAAAACAAGAATAATTCGGATATGAACATTAAAATAAAAACTGTAGATTGAATTTTATTTTTGATTAAATTTATATACTGTAAAATATAGAGAAATATTTCACTGTAATTTAAATAATTGTTTCACAACAAAAAATGAATTTGCTATTATTAATAAATACGTATATTTTAGATTATAATAATAATTGATATATTTAAAAAAATAAACTTAAGAAAATTGATTGCTAACATTCCCTTACATCAAAATTAAAATTTTTGTACTTAACTTAATAAACATTTAGTTTAAATTTGAAATACAAAAAATCTAATTTCATGTTTTTTAATAAAAAGAATTATAGCTTTTTAATTAAATTTATGGTATTTTTTTGATGTACGAGTATTACATTTTAAATTAAAAACATGAGAATAAGACGAAAAATAAAGTAAAATTTTAAACCATATAAAATTAATAATGAATTTAAGCTTTGTACAATACTGCAAGTTGAAAATTATCATTCAAATTTAGATATTAGTTCAAATAAGTCTTAAGGATTTTATTTTAAATTAATTATCGAAAGCGAAAGCGAATTATCGAAAGCGAATTAATATGTGCAAGAATTTTAATGAACAATAAACTGAGACTTAATAATAATCTTAACTATATATATATATATATATATATATATATATATATATATTGCATTATTTAATGGTAAAAACAATTTATATTACATGTATTTGAATCATACATAAAATTCATAAACTTGGAATACAAAATTAAAAGATTAGTTGAATTTTCATAACTAGGCACAAAACCATATATTTATTTTCAAATATTTTTAACGGCAAATGTAACATTTTTAAAAAACTATAAATTTTATTAATCCATTAAAAATTTTCTTTGAAATCTTTACCTGGAAATGGGTTTTTCATTAAGTAATTTTGTGTAAATTATTATGTGCCTCACAAGTATTTTCGATTTAAAAATTAGACGATGAGAGCATTTATTTGTTCTCATTCAACCTGAAAACTTTTTTTTTTTCAATTTCAGGAATATGTCCAATATTCTAAAAGATATAAAATAGAAATGTATAATTCTTATTTTGAACAATAGGTTGCTTGGGATCACTATTTAACAAAATTGTAACAAGAATTATTTGGTCTTCTTAAAACTGATGAATTGATGATATTCTGTCCCATCAAAAGCTTTTTTATTAAAAAAATACTTTATGTTTGTTTACATTTCAGTTTATAGCATTTTTATTTAATATACGTACATTTAAAACATAACTGTAATGTATGTTACTGGTTAAAATAAAATAATTCCCTTTTTGAAGAAATTAAGAAATAAGAAATTTGTGTCATTAGTTGATAAAAAAAAAAAAAAGAAAAGTGGATACAAATGGTAAATACCTAAAATGAAGGGTTATTTAAATTATTAATGTCAAATCATACAATAAAGTAATTAGGACTATAATTTTATAATATTTTTCTCCACGAGGGCTGATTCAACTGGAAATTCTAATTTAAAACAGGACCACTACAAAAAACTATAAAAATTCATTCATATATTTGGCTTAAGCACCGGAATATATGACTGATATATTAAGTAAATATATGCTAACGTTATAAATGTTATGTTATAATATAATACAGAATAAAATATTCATAAAATATAATCAAAACATACGAAAATTTTAAAGTAATGAATTAATATGTGTTTTTAATAAGGGAACCGAATTTGTCATTTAAAAACATTAATATAGATAAACAGTGAGAATAGTTATAAAAAGAATCTCCTAACAATAATAATATCAATTAATAATAAAAAATATAAAAGAAGTTTCTTTCTCAATAAGTTTCATAAAATAATACATAAAATAAGTTTCAGAGTAAGTTAACTAGAATATTATTTTTTCCACTTAAAAATAAATTTTTGTAAGACTTTTACCAGTATAAGTAAATAATATTTATTATATATTGTACGAAATTTGTGATATTCAAATACTATTCATTATCAAGACAGGAAGAGTAGGAATAGTATTTTTTTGTTTCTATTAAATGCATGGACATAAGAATAATATTACATAAAAAAAAATGTCATTCAGATAAAAAAAAATTGTTTTCTGTATATTCTTGGCTGATAATAGGGAATTTATATGTTTGTTACGCACTATTTTTCCAAAAACCTAAGATATAACTTTTTGCATATTTTTCAATAAATTCATGTGATTTGTTTTACTTAACTATAGAATTTTCATGCAAAGGAAAGGCATTTTACTTTCTCCAACTTGGCGAGCGCTTCGACAATCTTGGTGACTTTTTTAAGCAAATGCCTTATCTACCTTTCACAATTTTTCTAGACTCTGAATAAAATGAAATATTCGAGAATTCATTTGTGTGTGTATGTGTGAAATTTGAAAATTTTTCTGGCAATATATTTTTTTCTTCCTTCAAATCAATATAATAAACATTGTTAACATTGATTAACTGAGAGCAGCTATGATTTATTAAAAAAGTTTTTGGTTATTTTAAGATATTTTTTCTTACTATCTTGTGCTGCTGATTGAATTACAGATGGTCAAAATATTCTAGTGAGATTAGGAGAAAATGTAAGTGTTATGTGAAAAGAAAGATTATATCACGGCCAGAACATTAAAATATCTCATCAGTTTGAAAATAAACTGGATTAATTTTGTTATGTGTCTCATTCACTTATTTTGAAGACTCAACAGTGAAGCTTCTCACCAGTTACTTTTTAATCTTATGAACCGTATTTTATGTTAAAACTGGAGATCAGGATAAAACATAATTGCCATAAATATGCTATAATTTATATTTCAAGAATTAATTAGGATAAGAATTGATAATCAATTCTTACTCTAATTAATCAGAATAAAAATGAATATTTAATTTTCTTACAATTGGTTTCACAGATTCTAATTTTCTTTAAACTAGTTTCTCACTGCAAATAAGTGAAAATAAACTGTCCGAATTTAAAATATATTATGTTCTAAACTTATATGCAGATATTCTGTTCTTTAAATTACCAAATGAAAATAAAGAAAAGCCTTCCAAAATGTGAGAAAATTTTAAAGAATATTATTTTTAAAAATATTTTCCATACATAAAACAAAGAATTTTAATAAAAACAAGAATGCATCAAACGAGAAAAAATACCAATAAAGAGCAGACGTTCTTTATTAGATTTTATTTGGTTGAATAAATAACCAGGAACAACAGAAAATCTGGTATTTCCTTTTAAGAATAGGCGTTAATGTGATCACTTTGATAGACATATAAAAATAAACTTATTTCAAAAACCGTTCTTAAATATTTTTTAGGATCTCAATAAATACCCTTAAAGTATATATAATTCCACAAAATAAAAGAAAATATGGTTCATCATACTTATAAGGAGAATTTTTCACCAGATTTCAAATAGTATTGGGCCCAAATAATTTTATGAAGTTCTGATTTTTTAAATATTCTTTTTTAAATAATTTCAGCTTTACGCATTGTTTAAGGATTTTCTAAATAAAGATACTATAACATTTAAATTTGGCGTGATTATATACTTTTTTAATAAAATATTTATGATCTTAAATAGTTGTAGAAAGCAAACGTTTGAGAAAAATATTTTTGCACATAAAAATTATTTTGTAAATAATAAATTGTTAAAAATACAGTTTTTATAATAAAAGCAAAATCAAGTATAAAAAATTGATTGAAAAAAAATACCTGAAATTTATTAAAAGTCAATTATAAACCAAAACTAAGAAAGTAAATTTTAGGAGAGAATTTTTTTTTACTAAAACTTGATTCATTAAAAATATTCTTAACTAAACATTTACTGACGTGTTTGATTTATTTTCCAATTTTGTGCAAGAGTGTAAAATTATTTTTAATATTATTTTATTTTAGATTAAATGCGAATTATAAGCACTGAAATGTAATAGCTGTATTTAAGAACTATTTCTCGGCTTGAATTATACGATTGAAAATTATTTCCAAAAGTTATTTGTAATGTTAATATCTATTTGTAACAATGTATAATTTAGAAAGAAGATAATCAATGAATGCTTTATTGTGTAATTAACTATATTAATGTGGTGCACACACAATTTGGTTATTGCGTTAAATTTTGACGCATGTTTATATTTTATCAACATACTGCTTGAATTTTAAGAGTAGAATCAATGATTCTTGATATATTAGAAATATATGATCATTATTTCATATATTAGAAATATATGTAATATAAGAGTAGAATCAATGATTGTTCATATATTAGTAGAATCAATAATTCTAATCTGCCGCATCAGTTTGAAATTATTATCAGCATATCATCAAATTATTAGAGCAAATGATTGTTACCACAAATGTAAATATTATTCTTTAGTGATTGTATAAAAAATACTCAATTTGAAATTCGATGTAAAAGATTAAATGTTTTGAAAGTAAAAGTTAATAGTATATGCAGTTCCGGTGATTTTTACTTTTGAAAATTCCTCTTGTAAAAATAAATATTTGAAATATCATCAGAATATAGACATTGAAGCAAATCGATAATTACTGATAATGTAAAGCGAAAATTTTCATGCTTAGAATTGAAACAATTTGGCGTTGAAATGAAGGATTAACATCCGTTCTGGGGTCAGTTGCAAAAACTCGATGAAAACTTCGATATTGATGATGGTAATAAGTTTCAATCTCTAGTACAAGGCACTATTGCACATTCTAGAGCTTGTGTGAATTAGTTAAAGTTTTCCTTCTCCTTTTGGAAAATATGACAACACTATTGACTGTTTGAAATCTCGGTTTGACTGAGATGAGTTCTTAGTAGAATATTATGTTTAAGAGATGTTAAACTTACTTTGGTTTTTACATTAAGGATATACAAGTTAAATTACCAGCTATTTATGACTGTATTGAAACACAACTAAGGACGTTAGGGGCTCTAGGTGTAACAACAAAAAAGTACACTGCGATGTTGTTTCCCCACGTTGTTTAAGGAAGAAGTATTTTTTAAAGAGGTATATTATTTAAGGGAAGAAATATTGAGATTTTGGCAGAGAAATAGATGTTTAGAGAAAAGTTCTGGAGAAGAATTTTGATTAGAAAGTTTAAGGAATTTTCTAAAGAGTGAACTTGAAAGTAAAGATAGAATTTCTTTTGTTGCACAAAGCTTCTCTTTGAAAGAAAATACAAAGTATTCTAAAGTCAAAAGAGATCATCCCAACTACTGAAGGATTTTTTTAGGAAATAGATGTTCTCTTTCGAGGATGTAAAATGTGTCTTTCGTGACTGAGAGAACCATGGAGCAAAAAATTTCCTTTCGTTCTATGTATAAATTTAAATAAAAAGCGAAAAATTTAAGGAATGTTTTTGTTTTAAATGTCTGAATGTTGGATATATGTCTAAGCTTTGCAGAATTGGAATATGCTACGAGAACTTTAAGAACTAACATAATGTTTTTATGTGCCTTATTGAAAAGACTAATAAGTCTTTCAATTCTAAAAAGTCAACTGATGTCAAAATGTTAGAACTTTTTAACACATTGCGGAATCCTACATGCTCCTCAAGTGTTTCTTTTCAAACTTTAATTGTACTATTTCGAAGTGAAACTGAGGATTTTGCTGTGAGGGCTTTTATAGGCACAGGAAGCTATAAGTTATATATTACAAAAGAGTGTGATGAAAAAAATATAACTTCTTATTTTGAAATAAAAAAATCTTTATCCATAATTTGTTTGGAGAAAATGTAAACAAACAGAAAGATTTATGTGAGTGGGGTATTACAAAAAGTTATCATTGCACTTTTAAGGTTCTTGACCAAGAAAATATTTAAGAAATTTATCAAAGAAACTTATCAATTCAACAAATGTTTTGACACAGAAATTGGAATATGAAATCAAGAATGCACTTTTTGTTCTCCTACAATCCATTTGTTTATTAGTTTTGACATAGCAGAAAATCTCATGATGAAAATCAATGAGAAAATCCTTAACTTCAGATGTTTCAACAAATGGAGTGATGGAGGCATCATTGAAGAAGTTGAAGATGAGAAAGATTTAAACGTGTCTAATATCCCTCTCACAGACCAGAATTTAAGGACAATAACGCAAATACTGAAGGTACGCCTGTATTTGATACTTCAGTACATTTGAAAGCATCTCAATCACTGAATGCATGTCTGAAAACAGATCCTAATTTGATTTAACTTACTCTTTATTTACCAAACTAATTCAAAAAATTTGAGGTTGCAGCAGGTTGGAGTTAAAAAATCTTCGTGCTGAAATTAGAAAAAAGGACATTAATTACCTAAAGTTTCTATGAAATTATATGAAAATGTGTTTTTGTGTGTAGAAATTTTCTATAGAAACTTTCATAAATGAAAAAAATGCAGTTGCAAGTTTAAAGCTAGAATATTTGAAAGTCTGAGATTGGATTGATTCAGCAACCACACTCAGCTGGATAAAAAGAGATTCTCCATGGAAAAACTTTGTGTGGAATCGACTCAAAGAAAAATATAGCCTTACACATGTCATTTATTGAAAACATGTTTTTAGTAAACTAAATCCAAGTGGACATTTCTTCCAGAGCATATCCATTCAAGTTAAATGATCTACATGGTTATATAATATAGAAGACAACTGGCAACGGATTACAGAGTTAGCAGATGTAATTCTGTAATCTGAGGCCAGATTATAGATCTGATAAATACTGAGAAGTGAAAAACCATGCTATCACAATCACACTGAAAAATCCAATCATTGTTAGTTTGGATCCTCTCTTTTAAGACAATGCGAAAAAATGCTTCGATTCGTCGGTTCTGTAACAATTGTTGAATGAGGGATGTTTATTATCCTTTGCTTTTTTGTGTACCGAAATAAAAAATGCAGAAAACATATTATCATTTTTGATACAGAAATTTTTTTTAAGTGATTCCACAGTTGTGACTGATGAAAATGGCATACTCTGAGTCAGAATTTGAATCAATTATCACCAAATCAAAGACTTCTTGTACTCTCTAATATTGCCAGGAGATCATGCATCAGTTGCCAAATTGATCCCTTCCAGCCATGAAAAGTTTATGCATTGTGGAGATCAGATTTTTCTGGCCTGTTTGTGAGAAAAATATTGGATATTTAAAAGTAGAAAATCGTTTCTTAAAATTTTGAATTGCTGTGCACGCTGTAGACGTTTCACTGATAAAGCCGAAGAAATTAATTTACCTCATTGCCAGAATGAAGGATACTAGAGTATTTTAGGTGGTTGGAGTAGGCGTTTGTTTCTAAGAACATGGATTTCACTCTTTTCATGAACTGTATATCGAGGAATACAACTTGAGCTTTAGTCCGAAGTATCAATTGCAAATTGTTTATCAGCCGTATGGTGTTTCATCACACGTCGTGGTCTCTATCCTATCTATAATATATTCAGATAACAGAGGAATTTTTGTCGGAGCCTATAAGGTACTTCATCAATTGACTGGAATCATGTATATGAAGAAAGGAAAAGCAGATATCAATTGGCAATTTATATAGCCATTAATTCTATGGTGAGGCAGCTGATGGGAACGTTTCGTTGCTTTAGTGGAATACCTACTAAAGAGTGTGCTTGGAAAAGCTAGTATAATATAAAAAAATATGAATCCTCAACTCTGTGATTGTGGAGGCATTTTGACTTCATGAGCCATAACCGGCCATATAGAAAAAGTTAATTTACAATTTTTAACTCCATCCATTTTCTAATAAAGCATAAGAAATTGGGGTTACAGTTTTTAACTAAGCGGAGATGTCAATCAACAGCTTACACAAGTGGCATTTCTACAAATGTAATCTTTAAGCGTATATTAGAAGTAATTTTAGATTCGAGTAAAGAGAACAACTAAAATAAAAACAGAAAATCAAAAAAACCCCAAATTCAAGATGGGAGAAATAGTTTTTGTTCAAGTACCAAATTAGAACCTGAACTGGTTGTTGGGAATAATATTTGCGGTATTTCTCGAAAAAGATAGGATAGCTTTTCTTATTAAAGTGAAAGTGGAGAATGGGGAGTTTTTGAAGCCTGTGCAATGCTTGTACGTTCTCCATCCTATATACACACAAACTAGCTCTCTGAGTTTGAACGTAAAACAGAAACCAGAATTCAGAAATTTGGAAGATCACTTTTATTAAATCCTGTTATACCTGAAGCTCCTGATTTTACTCCAAATGCAGAACCAAATCTGCAAAAAACCTATTTAGGCCATAAAATCCAAATTTCCGAAAGGCTGAACTTGTAAAGTGACTCATACAAAAGGTTTTTTATTTATCTTAAAAAAACTCAAAAAGCTGAGAGTGTTGCATCAGTTTGAAATGATTGTTATCTCGATAGTAATATTAATCTTTAATAATTGCATAAAAAGAAGTCAACTTGAAACTTGATCTAATAGTTTGAATGCTTTGAAAATAAAAGTTTATAGAATATTCTGATAATTTGTTCTTTTTAAAAATCATCTTGTAGAGTTAATGAGTTTTGACCTTTGATCATAATAAACAGAAAAAAATTCTATGTCATACTGTGTCATACTATAAAAAACTATGTCATACTGTTTGTGACACTATCCAAATTGGAATATTTGAAATAGATATTGTGTTCAAAACAGTTAATATCCCTTGATTAAACATGCCTATGTGTTCCTTAGAAAACCCCCAAAGGCAGAAATAGCAAAAGTGAGATCAAGAAATTGCATAAGTTAGGCCAATTCATCTTCTGGGTTAATTACCATGGAACAGAACTCTTTTTCGCATGCATAACATATATATTTACTTTATGAACTATTCTTTGTTACAAATAAGTATAAGATTTACAGCAATCCTGTATATAGAAATATGGACTGAGTGTTAAATAACTGTAAAAAATAGTATATTCATATTTTATCACAAAAACTATCATTAAAATTTTACGTGTTTATGTTTAATTCTTATTAAATAAACATTTTGTTTAGTAATAATAAACAAAATGTTTATTTAATAAAAATATTATTATATATATCTATAAATCAAGCCAGTGGTATTCTAATTAGATTCCATCGTATTTTATTGGTTCGCTTTATCTTATAAATAAATTATAATACTGAAAAAGTATATCAAGCCACAATTGAAAAAGAAAAAATGCAATAGTAAAGTGTTGAAAGTATGCTATAAAACGTATTTTATGAATAAATATTTACTAAATTATTATTTTGGAGAAATAAATTTGATAGCTTTAAAATTATGAATAAGTAATATTTCTCTAAAAACATGTTCTATAAATAATATAAATAGAATAAAATAAAGAATCATTCATTATGGCTTAGGAAATAGTCGTTTGAAATTTGTTTCAAATTGAAATTATTTTATATATTTTTGAGCCCACATTTTTTTCTTAAAAAAAATAACAACACCGGCACTTATTATATAAAACAATATGAATATATAAAACAAAATTATATATTAAATATATCTAGTGAATAAAATAACTTCAACGAAATATTTATGCAGAATAAATAATTTTTGAAGGTAATGCTCATCCAAGAAGTTTGCTTCTCCAAAAAATATGGCCTTCCGAAATTACTTTTTCATTATTGTTCCAATGAAATTCAAAGCTATTAAATTGAGAGAACTATGCATTAGAAATTTTGAAGTGATATGTACATACATTCACATAATTGTTAATACGAATACTTGTGAGAGATGTTTTTGGAAGTCATGCAATGTTTGAAGTTCTCAGAGAAAGTAATGAGTTTAAGGTGAAGCTATCTAATTCTTAAAGCTCACCAAATATTTATTTACAATGTGAGCTTCTTTAAAATGTTTACGCATTTTGTTTAAAATTTGAATTGCACTCCTTGTTCGAAGCATATCAAGAATTGTGTTTGAATTTCAAATTAGAGATCATGAATATTTATAATCTTAAAAGAATCTATAAGGGCTAATTAAAGTTAGATATCTTATTATGCAGCTTACTAGATGCTAAGCTCTAACTATTCGGAATTAGAAATCAATTACATTGGAAAAGGATTTGAAATTGCTTCATAAATGTAGAAGAAAATTCTTGAATTGAACAAGTACATTTTATTTCATTTTTATTTATTTATTTTTTTTTTTCTCGTGAAAGCACAAAGGAAATTTTCACCTCCTATTTATATAAAATTGCTGTCATTGTCATTTATTTGTCTGTTTGTTCTCCAATATCTGTTAAAAGAAAACTGCTTACGACACTTTTTCTGCTTATATTCTTTCTGTAAGGAATTAAAATTATTTAATGTAATTATTAGTATTGCCGCTCACCCCTCCAATGGTCAGCATGCTTGACTGCGGATGGGGAGGTCTCGGGTTTGAATCCCGGTTTGGGTAGAAATATACTTTTTTTTCTCTATCCTTCCTGTCAGTGTCCTTTCCTGGTATAAATGGGTTGTGAATGATTCCTAACCTATAAACGGGTACCTGTGGCTACTGAAGAAGTCGGACTCCGCATCAAGTAACGTTCAGTTGGAAAAGTGGAGTAGTGCATCCCATACTACCACAGTCCATCTGGCACAAGACAACAACAATTATTAGTATTAATGAAACTAATAACCAGAGTAGTTTCTAATGACCATTAAAACTCCTTCATTAGAAGCATCATAATATAAGTGTTTTATGGTTATGCTTCTAATAAATGATTCTTAATTGACATTCAATCAAAGAATCATAATATAATAGAAACGTGAAGATCCGTTTTAATTACAGAAATTTCGACCATCTAATCAATGATAAGGCATTTAAAGTTAATTTTTTTACTTTTTCCTATTGAGTTGCGTTCTTACATGAATGTATCGTTAATTCATGGATGAGCGATACAGTAATTACTTAAATTTGAATATAAGTCAAATGAAAAGGAAGAACTTCACCTTGAGCTTTCTTGCAAAGAAGATTCTATGATTTAGAATGATATTTTCATTAAATGAGAAATTTTAAATTTTGTACCAAAACTGAATTTTACCTCTCACTAGTTCAACTCGTAATAAGACATGATTGATTTCTTATTTTTAATTTAATTATATTTGTAGTTGCGATGAAAAAAATAAGTAGCAATGGTATATTTTAGTTATCGAAACAAATTTTTGCACATGGTGAACACACTCATGTTGGCGTCGTTACTTTTCTTTAAAAAAAAAGAACTTTAAAATTTGACTTAGATTTTTGAGGGCACATAAGCGAATGTACAGCCTAATTGATTGAAAACATACATTGAAGTTTTTCCTTTATTTAGTCATTTATGTTTGAAATCTTCATGGGGAATTCATGCAAATAAAACTCTTATTGTGTTTGTTTATCTATATTTTGGCCGGAGTTAAATTGAAGCTGTCAGTTTTGACGGAATTGAAGCTTATAGCAAGATGTCAGTTTTTGGCAAGCTTATCAGCCAAACTAAATTTCCTTCTGAAATTTTAATTACAGTGTTTGTGAATTATTTAAAACATAGTTAACGTGATTTTAGTACCCATTAAAATTATAATTAATTTACTCCCTTCTAGAGCTTTTGTCCCTTCTGGAAAGAAATGTGTGTTTTCTTTTTCTTTTCTTTCTTTTTTTCAAAACTCTCATCTATTCATGTCAGCGGGAAATTGAAAAAAATTATTTTTGCAGCATTAGCCAATCCCTTCTTTCTATGGTTAACCATTGTAAAGTTTTCATAACGTAACTTTACATTCTTTTATAATTTTGAAACAGTATTATTTTACTTCATCAGTGTATACCCTTCACAGAATGTCGCCAGTTGAAAGTAGATTCAACGTGGAGGAAAAGAATATGAACTTGAATATTTTATGAATTCCAAACTAAAGAAAATTATAAAACACTATAAATCATCTCAATTAATTTATTTTCATTTAATTTATGCATGTGACTTCATTTCGTTATGAAAAACAGCATTTGGAAAAACTGGGGATTAAATTATTTTGCAATATGTATAATTTTATTAGTTAATCAATAGAGTCACTTTTATTTTCACGCTTATACTATGGTCATAACTATCGTAATCATCACAATTGTTTCTTTTGAAAAATCTAAACTATGTAAACAAGTAGTAAATAAGTTATGATTTACAAATTTTTTGTTTTAATAAATTAAATATGTTGTTAAAGATTTTGTGATAATGCGCTAATAAAACAAGCTGTAATTTATAGGCATTCCGGATTGTCTGAGTAAAAATATTGACGCTAATAACTAGTTGTTATTAAGTTCAAATTTTTCCACTACTTAATTTTTTTTTCTAAAAATTTGTTTATCAAAATGAAAATAACTTAATTTATGATTGGTGAAGTTAATATAAAAAAATGAAGGAAAAGTGCATGGTCAATGCAATTAAATGTAATAAAAGTAATAAGGAAGATATCAAAAAACAAAATAAGTTACTTCTCTTAGCTGATTTTAAAAATAATTGAATGTTAAAACTGTTAAATATATTCAATGGGCTGTTAATTTATCTGTCTTCAAAATATAATATATCAAAATGTGTTTATCTGCACATTTAAAACATTAGCACATTTAAATATTTGACTTATACCTTTTTTTTGTCATTTAAATAATGCCTATGTTTTTCTTATTGTAAGAGAAATTTTATTATTCTTTTACGCACTGTTTTATGAACAGAAAGTATGCTATAATGAAATCATTTAGAACAGAAACATAATAATTAAAATACCAAATATATTTAATCTGCTGTTCTAAGCTTACTTCGGATTTCAAATTAAATTTCTTAAAACTGAATTCCGATGTAAAAAAGCTCAGAAAAATTAATGATTCTGTTGAAAATATTGCTTGAAATAAGCTTCAATTGCTTAAAATTTGCCTTATACCTTAATTGCATATTTGTGCGTAGATCAACATACCATTATCTAATTGCTTTCTGAGTAATAAAGATAAAAAATCATTATCTATTAAACGTGTTAACTGAATGTATAACTAATTTTTTTTATCATTTAATTTTATGTATTTACGAATTTTATTTTAATTTTTCTCAATTTTGCTATCAATTTTATTATTGGTATGATTATATCTGAATTAAATTTGAAAACGTCAAATTTTGGAAAAATAATAATATTTATTTTTATACACTTATACATTTATACTCATTTATTAACATATACTTATATATTCTAATTTATTTACACACACTATGGAATGAGTTTCCCTTCACATGTAGATAACCCCTGAAAGTAGAATCGTCTAATATTTCCATTATAACGATTTGTTTTTAAAAGTAACTGTGTTCAGTAAGGAGTTTTAACAGTTCACCCTTAACAGCTTCTATTAAACTTTTCGAGCTTTTACTGATTTTTCCTAGACAAGTATTATTTAATAGCTTTGCTTGTCTTCGATCGTTGATATTATATAATTTAAACATTTTTATTTTCTGAAAAAATCAAAAACACAATCTTTGATCAATTCCTTTGAAGCAATCAGAAATAGTTCAGAACCAACAAAATCTGTTGTTAATCCAGCCTTTATTAGATCTTTAATTAATTCAGTACCAGAGACACCAAAGCGCACGGTTGTAGCATTAAGGCGAGAGAATTATCTTTTGCTAGCTTATACTATATTTAATTTAGAGTAAAATAGTGTTCTCAGAAAACCAAGTACTATTTTATGCTTTTGTATGAACCAATAATTCAGGCAATAAAATATTTATGTGGAAAGAAATATAAATAATATTTAAATACCATTTTTGTGAACTGGAAAGTTATACTGATCAGCATGTAAATTATACTGCTAATCTTCAAACACATAGCAGAAAAAAAAATTAAAGAGTAAGAATCATTATTTACATTGAAAAATCAATCACAAAATATTTACATAATTTAAAATAATATATTTAATTCATTAATTAAAATATTTACGCTCTATTATGTATGTAACAGTAACACAATGAAGAATAAGAAAACAGGAATCATATTTCCAAATAATTAAGCTTTTTTTCTTTTTGACAATTACTGTTTATATTTTGATAAATATCTTTGCCTCTTAAAGCCAACTATACAATGTGTTCATATAAGTTTATTTTAATCAATTTTTTCTTAAATTTTTCTGATGGAAAAAAAGTTATTTTTCAGACCTTTAACCAAAACTGGTACAAAAACACTAGAGAATATAAAAAAATACTCTTCATTAAAGTTCTTATTAAAATTATTCACATTAAAAAACTACTTAGAAAACTTGCAAGAATAAATTAACCTTGATTTAAATAATATTATGAATAGAATAAATGCTTGATACACTTAGAAATCAATAAAAGCTTTACCACAAAATTTGAAAAAGCTTTTTTCTTTGGTTGTTATGACTGTTCTTTTTTAAAATTATTAATTTATAAAAATAGACACACAAAAAATATTCAAAACGTTAGATATATTATACTTAAAAATACTTTAATTTTAAGGGAAAATGTTTTAGTTATAGTAATAAATTATTTTTCAAAATTGCAAAGTATTATTCAAAATTGCAAAGTAATTAATTAAAAATATTTAAAATTTTTTAAATAATTAAAGGGAAATGTAAAGTTGAAAACGATTTACACATAAAACAGATATTTAGAAATGTAAAGAATAAAAATTTCCAAAGAATAAATAATTCAGAAATCAGACAATGAGAAAATAATTTATTTTTAGCACAAATTAATTTAAAATGCATTTATTCAAAAGTATTCAAAGTATAAACTTTCATAATTAAAGGTTACAATGAAAAGTTTGTGGTATTTTTGATAAATGTTTCGAATAACATTTTCACTTCCTATTATAACTAGATTATCTAAAGTTAATAAATATCAAATGGTACAAATATGTGTGAATATTATATTCTGTATCCCATTTTGCTTGTATAAATATTTCAATGCTATGTTTTTTTTTATTTTTAGTCGCCATAATGTGTATCATTGTGTGTGTGTGTGTGTCAGGCTTTTATTTTTCTTTGAAAAGAATTTGCTATTATATGGAAACGATATTCAATATGCAGATTTTACAATCGAATCATAATCTTTGATTCATACTTTTATCATGCAATTGAATACAGGTGACTTAAATATAATTTATTTAAAGTTAAATAAACAAAAACTGATTTTTACCAATTGATAGCTAGGGTTATGAACTACTATTATTAATTTACTAAACGAAGTAAAGGAATACCCTATCACAATAATGGTAAATAAAATGACATAAAAAATCTCACCAAATGTATTTACATGGTCTGTATTGGAGACAGATGGGTTTGGATAAATAATTTCTTAAATTGGATTTTTATAATCATGTTATTTAATTATTAGTTGATAGATAAAACGTTATTTTACGTGGTACTAAATAATGAGTTATATTTTTCTGTTTTAAGTAATTTAATTATAAAGAAGTTATTATACCAATCAGTATAATTTGAGATGATTAGAAAACCAGGAAGATAGTTTATTATAGTAAGAATTAAGCAGTTATTTCCCTTTGTACCAAGTTTTTCCTTCTAAAAATCTGAATCTTTTAAAGAAAAATCCCATCATCCTTTCAATAATTAATTTTTGTATCAAATGAAGTTCAAGAATATTAACATCATTATTTGAATACATTGACACACCACAACGATACAGAAATTTTTTTATTTAAAATTAATATGTTAATTTATTTCATTACTGAAAATATTTAAATATTTGTATTAAGAAACTTTGCAGCAAAAACCTTTTTAATAATATTTTCTTTATACTTCCGCACATATGATTTCATCCCATCTGGACATCACACATAGACAAACATAGGCACAGATAGACACAGATAGACAAACACACATTTTCATATATACTTTTCTTTTCAATTAGTTAAAGCCTAACAGAAATTATAACTAATAAGAAATTACTTGTTTTTAATTTCTTATTATTTAATAAAATAAATATAATTGAAATTTGTGGGCTCGTGTATTGGCATCATTGGTAACAATAATTATATTATTTGTATCAATATATTTTAAAAATTAGTTTTTTTATTTTTTAAAATCTCAATTCTTAACGTAATGAATGAGGAAAGTCATGTTAGGCTAATCACTTGTTTGAGATTTAATAAATTTCCATCGCAAATATAACCTTTTATTTTGCCATTTTTATTGATTATTTTAATAATAATACCGACAAGCTGAAGTGTCTTACATTTTCTAAAGATGGGAAATCTTACCATTTTCGTCTAACATGCAAGCAACAGCTAAACGCACATTTGATTATTTGGGTCTTTTCGGAAAATATTTTATTCTACTCTTTTTCTTGTCTTCAATTTTTAAAGATCAACCGATTCATGGATTTGGTCTGGCTTCATCAGACTGGTTTGAAGATTAATAAGGACAACAAAATTTTGAAGATTTTTTGAACTATGCAAATATAAAAGTGTGAACTAATAGTTCTTAAACATTTATAAATATCGCTATGAAAATAAGCTTCCTGAAAATTGCATTCAAATTCATAAACTTCCATAAATTTTAAAGAATATTAAGGAATCAATGAAAGAATAGGTATTTTATTTTAGCAATTTAGAGTGTAATTCCTTTTACAATTATTTTGATGAACAAAAATTTTGTAACAATAAGCATATTTTGGTAAATATATTTATGTATTAAATTTATGAAAGGATATAAGGAATTTAGTGAGACGAAATTATTTTTAAAATTAATCGTTTATAATAACTTTTTTTTATAAAATAACAATATGACATAAAACATTTTTTTCAAGAAACAGCTTAAATTTTAATGATAAATTTAAAAAAATGAACTTTAATTTTTAAAATTAAAATTTTTTTAATGCATTTTTGTATTATATTAAATAAGAATATAATTTTTTTATCCAGGCTTTCTTTATCAATTCCTGCATTAATGAAGGAAGGATATAATCACCATTTATTTGATATTAGTATAATACTGGACATTCACTTATTTATTCAATTCTTAACTGGATTTTCGTTTTCTTTTCTTCAATACTAGTGAAAAAAAAAACGTAATAAGTTTTAAACGTAATAAACAAACGTAATAATTATAAAATGTGGTTCAAATAAAACAAAATTAGAAATTTAAGATTATGAAAAACCAAAAATAATAAAGGTACCTATAAATAAGCGCTGTTTTTAAGTTTGTCTTATCTATAAATTTGTAGTTTTATTTCAATCTATATAAAATGTAGCAACTAATTGATCAAAATAAGAACAAATAGTTTATTTTAAAAATTTCTTAAAAATGAAGAAAACACTTTTCATGAGTTGAAATAAATTTTTTATTTCAACTTTTTTTAATTTTAAAGAACCATGAAATATTACTTATAAATTCCAAACTTTATTTTCATTATATTTAGCTAAGTATCATGTTTTCAATGCAAAATAACAATTGTAATTACACTAAAAAAATAGCCATTTTTCATTTCATTGTAATATAGCAGCCAGTAATTTAAGAAATAGCAAACATTGCTGCTTCATTTAAATAATATTAATTATTCAACCAAAATATAAATAGTAAATATTATAAATTATAAATATTAAATACTTAACTGTCCTTAAAATGAAATATTTTTCTAGTTCAGCTGCGAAGAAATGTAAATGCATTTTTAGATAAAATATTAATAAAACCTGAATGCATAAATCTTTTCTATATGGTGGAAATTATGCTAATGTTTGGTTTTTATTTTCAAAATTTCTCCAGAAACTTACTTTTATTTCACAGTTATGTTTTTAAATTATTTCACAAAAGAAAATTTTACAAAAGCATTATACTTTATTTAGCCACAAAATGGAGAAAAACAGTGAGCGTCTCTCTTTCTCTAGGTTCCAGTATAATTGAATTCAATACTCATGAATTTTCTTATATGGCTAGATTTTTCTTAATAATGTTACTTTCTGCTAGTGTTTTTTTTTCAAGAAAATATGTATTAATTAAGAAAAATTGTTGTATTTTGATAAACTTTTTCTTACTTTTCATAAACTTTAATAACAACTTTGGAAAGGAGTTTGAGATTTTAATTATGATAATGTAAAGTAAGTAAATCTTCTTTACATAGAAAATTTGCCACAAAAATGTTTCCTCTATTATTATCCTTCATATTTAGTTTTTATTCAGAAACATTTATTTTGATTATTCTTTTTCATTTTTTAAAATGAAACAAAATTTTTAGACAAGCAAACAATAGTATTTTATCATTTTATACCATATTGTACATTCTCTAACATTGCTAACTAATAATATATTAAAATTCATGAACTTTAATTATGCATATTTATTCACTTATTGGGGTATTCTGCTTTTCATTGATTTAGATTTACATTTTATAAATAAACAAATGAGATGCTGTTACAATATATATATACACACACATATATATATATATATATATATATATATATATATATATATATATATATATATATATATGTATACTAACTTGTTTTCAACTGAATATATTCAACACAAAATGTCGTATGTGTTGAGAGCATTTTATGACCCCCATGAGATAGCAGTTTATTAGTGTTATTGTTGGACAATATCGATTATTTTACCATTTAGATTTTTATTTTAATAAGCCTCATGCGCTATTTTCAAATTAAAAAAACCTAAAACTTTCCATAAAATTTTAAAAAATCATGTTAAACAAATAACTTTTAGATTTTATTACAATTATACAGTTTTAATAGAAAGCACTATGTCATAATAATAAAAAAATGATTGCTATAAAATGAAGGATGTACAATAATCAAATAACTTTTACTCAAATACTACAGAAATTTTGATATAATGTTTATATAATAAAATAAAATTAAAAGACTAAAATTAAAACTTGTTCAAAAAATATATTTTTCTGATATTCTTAAATTTTCCATACTTATATACCAGCAAAAAAATAAGGCGGGTGCGATAATTTTGAGATTCCATGGTGATGGCAACGAGTTATTTGAGTACCTTTCAATCCCATCATAGGTAATAAAAGGGCTGTCAAAAAAGACGTTATGCACAAATCCATTTTAGAATTGTTAAGGTTCTTTTATTCCAAAAAATAGAATTACAAAAATCTTTAGCCTAGATTTACATTAGATTATTTTATTTCGATCCTGTATATTTGTACGAAAAAAAATGAAGATTTCTTTTTTTTTCGGCAAATATGGTTATAAGTGAAAATAGTAAAGTAGATTTGCTTAAAAGGAAAATGTGGAGAATGTTTTTTCTTTTACGAATAAAAGTTATCCAATGTCCAAGGAAAAAAATTATTTGATAACTTTATAAGAAGAATTCTTTATTATTTCTGGGAAACTCTTTCATTTATTGTTTTTTACATTTGCAATTTTATAGAATTTAATATATCATACAAAGTATTTTTTATTTGCTTGAGGGGACGGTTAACTAGATTTTATTTTCATTAACATATTCTCAGGATTTCATTTTCATACTCCCACTACTTTTGCATATACGTATGTAGGTGTCATTATACAAGAAACGTTTTCTGAATATTCCATGTATTTGGTATGTATTAATATTTTCAAATAATTAATTATTTTTTAAAAATATAAAATTCTACATCAGCTTTGCCAAAAAAGATGTTATTTTTTAACATGACAAATGAAATTTATCAACTGAAATTAAAAGATAAATTAAGTAAGAAAAGAAAGTTAATTAGATTTCTCTTTATATAATGATAAAACTTTCTTAATATTTTAATATAAGTCTACTAAAGTATCATCAAAATTAAATGAAGAGATACTATTGATTATCGAAACTGCGTTTGCATCTATAATATTACCTTGACTTAAATCACTATTAAATAATGTGATGGGACTAGATTTTGGGGTTTTCCCTCATACTACATCAGTTAAAAGGTGTCAATTAATAATTCCTTAATAAACATGATTTTTTTGTATCAATAGATTATTAATAAGCAATCTATAAATAAATATGAATATAAGACTTAATGAAAATCACATTACTGTAACTTGTTTAGGATTTTTCCATTTATTTCCTTTATAGGATATTTTATACAATAAAATATATCTCTTCATATATGCATACAAATGAGTGTACCTATGGATTGGGGGATTGTAGATATAGGAAAATCGATATGAGACAGCTAAGTCTAAAGTAATATTTACGTTTTATATGATGCTTCCTTCAAATTATGTAAAATTCATAAGCAATTATTTCCTTTATGAGGGCTTATTTTTTATTTTATAACTACAAATGAGTGAATTAATTATTAACAAGTTTCTTAACTTAATTCATATATAAAATATTTTGTTAGCATATAATTATTTTAAAGCAATATTAAAAAAAAATTGTTCAATTATTTCTAATAACTGGGAAGATGTTATTTATAAAATGTTATCCTTAAATATATCGTTTTGTTTATACCTTTCGCATCATAGTTCCAACTTATTGGTAAACGACGAGTAATTGTTATTTTTTAAATTAAAGAGCTTCCTTTTTATATGAATAAAAATATTTTGCTCCGTTTAAAATTTACATTCTTTCGAAAATAGTTGAACTAAAAATTAAAAAATTTGATAAAAAATTTAGCACGTTAAATGGACCTAATTAAAAAAAAGGAAATGAGATTTTTATAAAACATTGTCGGAATTATATTGGAAGAGGATTTTTATATCTTGCAAAACAATAATTTGTTGTGATGGGTTGAAACTATTACAATTGCTTTTTAAAGGTTAAATAAAATTAGAGTGTTAATTCCAATTTAATTACATGTAGTATAAAGTATTTATTCAAACCTAGAGAATTAGATTATATTTGTAGGAATTTTTTTATTTTTAAACTGATAAACAAAAGTAAATATTAAATGTAATTATTATTTAAAAATAATTAATTAATTGATTGAAATTTACCTTCATCAGAACACAACTCAATAATCGTATAACTAAGATCCATAGAATTATGAATAGAATTTTTTAAAAGCTGAATCAATATTTAATAACATTCTATTCTAAACTTTAAACAAAGAATTTAAAATTAATTCTAAAATGCTCTAATAAAATCAGTATATTATTTTTAACTTCTTTTGGATGAAATAAAATTTTTATTAAGCTATTCATTCTAATATGTAAATAATTTCTTAGATTAAATAAAGCTTTCTATTAACTTTTTATTTATTATGTTAAACGTGGAACATAAGTGCTTAGTTAAAAACTATTTACTGTTAATTTATGCAATGTTAGCTAATTTATTGTGAATTGCTAAAACAGCAAAATCAGCTATTTAAATAAACTGAGGTTCTTAAATATGTACAGAATTTTAAAAGCAAGCAATGTTGTTCAACTTTATTAAGAGTGACAATAGATGATTTCTAACATGTTTATCTCGGAGAAGACAAAAGGAATAAAACAAATATTACATGAAGTAAAAAAAAACTGAAGTAGCTTTATCTCCAAAGACAGTTCAAGCAATCTGATTTACTATTCACAGTGGAAGAGAAAAAAGCATTTATTTATTTATACTTTAAGTGCAGGTGGAGCCACTACGAGCGGAACAAACACTGAAATCTGCAGTAATTAAATTCATGACAAACCATTTTTTATTCAAATGATATTGTTTTTTTTTCGTAAAGAAAAGAATTTTTTGGTTATCAGGAAACATTTGTTTAAATGTCTGTAAGATAAGTTTTCTACGAAAAATGCTAGTAATTGAAATGTCCTTTAAAACATATTTTTTTTTTAACTAACTGAATAGATTTGTGTTTACAAGTAGATAATTTCTTAAAATATATGTGAATACTTTATTTATAGAGTATTTTCTTTGGGGTTTTTATTTATTCATTTTTATTTATTTATAAACAAATACCAATGCAAGACATTCAATAATGAGAGTTTCATGTTGGTCTTTAAGGAATTAGAAAGCAAAAAACTACTTTTAAAGAAAAATTAAGCAATCAGTTGCATAATTTTATTTGCAAAACATTGTAACTTTAATTGTACAGTTTATTGCATGAAGTTTAAAAAAAGAAAAAATGAAGTTCATTAATAACTTCTTTTATTTTTCATTATAATTCGTGAATGATTAATAAGAGTTATATTACATTATTTACAGTACTGTAGATTATATTTTTAATTACAATTCTGACAATAAATGTCACTATTCATGTAAATTATAATTTTTTATAAATTAACATTTAAAATATCTAAATATCATATTAATAAAAAATGTTTATCATCATCTCAGGTAGTAGTAAAATTTATCTCTAATTTACATCCTAAATTTAAGTTAGTAATTGATGATGCAAGATAAGATAAATTTATTTTGAATCATTCATTTAGTTTAGGCGTACGTAAAAGTATATTATAGACATTGAATTAGAGTTAATTACTTCAAATCTTTAATTTCATTTTTTTATTTTTCTAAAAATGTAAGTCAAAAATGATCATATTTAATTTACTTAGAGTTTATAGTGTGTTGTGTTTCGAAACATATTTTTTCTAAATTGCACATTAATGAGAAACACAAAATTTGCTTTTAACAACAAAATTTTATTATTTTATTAATGATTCAATTTAAACTAAAATATTAATTTAAGCATATAAATTTAAGTATATGAATTTAAAATTTGCTATAAGACATAACAGTACATAACAAGACATAATTTGCTATAAGAGATAACAGTTTTCAGTAATTACTTTTAATTTCTCTATATATATTTTATTTTTGTGTATCTCTCAAAGCATCAAAATGATTGAGAATGCATGTTTAATAAATACTTATCATAAATATAGAAATTAAATTAAATAAAAATTCTTAAATTAATACCAAACGACAAATGCTTAATCACCCTTGAAAAGTGTTGGCATTAAAACATGCAATAAACAAATATTTTATTTTATAATTTACAATGTAATAAGTCATCCTATTCTTACGATAATGCACTTCAATAAGATACTCTTTATAAAGCGATGCTATTTTTCAATGAAAAAAGGATTAATAATCTCTTATCGTAGAATAATTATCATAAATCATGCCGTAACACAAAAGCTTAAGCTCATTAAGTAAAAATAACAGTTATGAGGCGAACATTAACAAGGTTGAAATTTAATGACTGAGCAAGATATCTTTAAAATAAAATAATGATCTTCGTTTTCGTAATTGAAAGTGGTCATATATTTATTTTTATTCTCAAAACTAGCTTAAATTAGGGAAAACTTCTCTGAACGAATAAGTAACTTATAGACCTTTATTTATAAACAATATTAAATTTAGCTAAAGAAAGGATTCATTCAGTTTTAGTAAGCAAGGAAATATCAGCTTTCTCCAATAAAAAAGGGAACAAATTTATTACATCGAATCTTCGCTTTTACCGGATTGCAAACATCATAAATAGGGCCAATCAAATTGAATAACAATAAATGCATTTGAAATTCTAATCATACTCTTAATTTCACTTTATAAAGGAGTTAAATGTTTCCTTTTTTATTGTTGGTAACAAAAACGTGTTTCTTTTCATCACTTTGAATTTATTATTGCTTATAAATAAAGATGTCCTGCAACAGTTCAAATGTATTGGCACACTTTTTCTTAAATTGCTTGACGTCATATCTTTTAATTAAAATTTATTGGTAGAAATGACTTTCCTTTATTTTTAGGTAATGCAACATTTTAGTTTAATCTAGTCTGTTCTCTTTGTTTCACATCAGCGTTATTCCTATTTTTATGGGGGTTTTTTTCATTGAGAATCACTTACACCAATATTTTGGTGATTTTCAAAATTTAATCATTGAAGGCTATAATAAATATCTTTCGTTTTTTTCAACATGTTCATAAAAGTAAAAAGCGTCTTCAGTCGTCCGTGGTCTGGAGCACTTATAAGATAGAAGTCTGTCTCTGCCCCATATCTGTTTTGTGTCAGCTGGAAATGATTGAGTGAGCTTTGAGTGACCCAACCAGCTGTCTTGGACTGGACTGGGAGGATATCCATAAGTGTCCATCCAGTTGTATTGCACTTCATTAATGTCATTGGTTTAATTGATTTGGTCAGACGAAATCAGATCATATGGGAGATATGAAACAACAGCAACAATAAATAGCGTATTCTTAATAAAACTATAACTGGTTCAATTTATTTAGTATGCTTAGAAATTTGTCTTATTTATAATTTAAAAATACGTTAACTGTGAACGACTGTTTGGAAATTGATATGTATTTTAAATCAAGTAAATATTTTACTTGAGTGTAATTATGTAAGGATAAAATATATTTCAGAAATACAAAATACATATTTTTACACTTTCACTTTTACAGTTTTATTTAATTTATTTATGTCATATATTAAATTATTATTCCTTTATAAATCTAACATATTATGGAAATATCTGTATTATGCAATATTTATTTAAAATTCCAGTAAAAATTTTAAATTGAATTTTGTACTGACGCATATGCTCATCAATACAATCTAAAGTATGACATCAACAGTAAATGAAAGATCAAATTGATTAATGACACATTTTTCTTCAATGAAAAATACGTCGTTTGAAGGCCATGCCATTTGATACTTCAAAAGAGGGAAAATAGCTTAAATTAGTTGTGGTTAACTTAAAAATAAAAATACTTTAAATTACTACTCACTGAATAAACCATGTCACGAACTATTGACATAAAATATGAAGCATAAATCCTAAGGAACAAAGAAAAATAAAATTTAAAAATATGCACAAAATTGTTTTCAAATTC
>JAPDSC010110920.1:41488-53409 GCA_026290005.1 Latrodectus geometricus | reverse complement strand
AAGTTTTTTAAATAAATATTTCATTTGTTATTTACTGATAGAATCTAGTACATGAGTTGATATAAAATTATATTCTTTTGTAACACGACAAAAGTTGAAAGACTATTTGAATATGTCTTAAAGGTAAGTTTATAAGGATAATTATGCACTATAGTTCCCTTACCACTAAATTAAAAATATTTTGATGATAATTTACCATTAGTATTTACTAAAATTTAGGTCTATATAATACTCAATACATTAAAATTATTCGAAATAATAAAACCTGAATTATTGATTTTGTTCAATATTCAATTCAACTGTTTCATTTTACAAAGACAAAATGTGATTTAATTATAATTGGCTTATTTTAGATGATTTCTTATAATCATAAATGAGATACATCACAAGATTGGACTTTATAACATCTATTTCGAAAAGGTTTATGCAAAATTAGAATGAAAACAAAATTTTGCTTAATAAGTTTAAAAAACAGTTACTTAACGCAAATTATGGTAATGTATTTTTATTAAGTTAGATTACTATTTTTTTCGAATTATAGTTTAGAAATGTCAAAATTAAAAAAAAAAAAATTATGAATTTTGATAAATAACTTTTTAATTGTATTTCCGTTTAACTCTATTAGAAATATCGTCAATCTAAATAAATGTTCATATTAAAGATCCTTAGAATTAAATGGAAATTTTAAAATTTTAAATCTCTTAAATTGTCATATGCAGATTTTTACTTGGGAGGGAATTTGATTATCTAAAGATATATCTTTATACTAATTTAACATGCATTTTTCGTTATGTTAAATTAACATTATTTCTGGGTATATTGCATTTGTGCACCATATCGGCATTAAAAAATCCTTGATAATGGATCTTTTCCAAACCCTCTACATACCTTAAAGCATTACCATATTCATATTGAATACATACATCAATAATATTTATTTTCGTATTCTTTTACTTCCATTCTATATATATCACTTCAGAGACGACAGTTATTTTTATTTGGTCGTTAGGAATACTCACATTGCATAGTTTCCAAATGCTAGCTTTTCATAAAGGTATAATACTCGCCTGATACGTTGTATTAAATCTGAAACCAGATGCTGTTATTTATCGGGAACTGAACCAGTTATTGCTTATGATTTGTGATTGGTAATAATAGAACAAAATGCATTTTTCAGGATGCCGGCTTTATTCAACCTGACATTCCTTGGAATATTTAAATGTATTTAAGGATTTGAATCTTGGCAGAATAAGAATAATTGAAGGAGCAGAGAGAGAAACAAATGGGGATGTTGTAATGCGTTGAATAGGGATATGCATATTAGACAAACGTAGCAAAATACAAATCTATTTTTTTTACCAGGAAATTTTACCTTAAAGCCTTTTGAGTGCTTAATAACTTCCTAAATCAATTAATTTATTTTACCTTATTAATATTAAAAAATATAAAAAGTTATGAAAATCAAATATTTGTTTTAATATTAATAAGGTAATATTAATAAGGCTTGTGTCACTTTAACTTAAAATCATTTTTTAAGAAAAATTATCAATTATTTTAACTTTAAGTTTTTTAATTAAGTTTGTTTGATATATCTTGTGTTAATTCTGTACGGAAACATATTCTTTTAAGAAGACCTCCGTACCTCACAGGTACGACTTGGTTCACAGGTAACGATAAAATGAGTAGCAGTTTCCGGCCTTGTTGCGGCAAATAAACTAATGTACTTACTTGCTCAAGTGCCGGCATTAAAAATAAAAAAAATTTTTTAAGAAGATAAATAAGATACAGAAACAAAAATCTGTTTTATGAATGAGTCGCTATGCTCAAATGATGCATTTAACAGCAAAAAATGATGAGAAAATGCAATTATTGTGCTAAAGAAATCCGACTATGGTTGTAGTATTAGTTAAAAACCTAGATATCTATTCAATACGCTCCTTAAACAATAGATTTCTGAAACATCTAGGGACTTGACAAATCATTCAAAAACATTAAACTTCTAAAATCCTCTTTGGTAATCAAGTATTAAATCTGTGTCTTACCTGTAAACGGAAAACTAAACCTGGAAAACACTACCGATAACATCACAGGTAACAAATTTTTTAACGTTTCTATAAGAGGAATATTATCAAAGAAGGATTACAGGAGAGATTTATTCACTTCGGTAAATTATTTTATAAAAGTGATCACATGTAAACTAAAAATAAAAATATTGATAGAGTTTTAAAAAATACTGAATATTTAATAAAGATATAAATGATGCTTAAATAACCAAAACTTATAATTTCAGCTATTTTTATTTTATGAAGTCCAGAATCTTTGCTAAAGATATTGCATTTTTATGAGTAAATGCTTAATATTTCCTGATAGTTCACCAGACAAACATAAGTATCAACTTTGATAGATTTGAAGAAATAGATTGCACCAGTAATAAATGTTAACATAAGCAATCATACAGATATATGCAAATATTATAGCATTTAAATCCTGTAATTAGTAAAATCATTTCATATCAATTTCTAAGAATTTTCTTCTTATACTTTTTAAAATTATGAAATAATTTTACAGAACAGTTTGAACATTAAGTTAATTGAAAATTCTCATTTTATTACAGCTTTGACGATACTATTGGATAATATTTCAAAGTAAATTAATGTCTTTAGAATCTCAGTTAATAACTTTTGATCCAATTGTAGAATTTTTTTAATTCAGTAATTGACGAGTTTTGAAGTCATAAAGTTTATTAATCAAATTTCCTACCAAAACTTTTATTTTCCCTATAATTTATATTGAAATGGAAAATTTTTGTGCAATCTTGTTTCTTCACTCATATAAAAACTTTTCCGAAAATAATTTTGAATTTAAATAGAATATCCTTAAGTAATAGCCGTGCCATTGCAACATATATAAAGGTCATTCTATTTACAAACAGAATAATAAATGATGTAATTTAGATTTTATCAATTTACTTTTTTCATTATCCAAAGTTAAAATATTTTTTTCTAAACTGATATAGAAATTGTATAAATTGAACATATTATATTTTTGCAATATAACAACTTATAATTTGTATAAAAAATGTATTTATTTCAAATGGAACATTTTTTTAAAGAATTAAAAATAATATGTGAATTTTATATAGAATATATGGAGTCATGAAAACGATATTTTTCATGCTACAAGATTGAAATTTCGGTAAAAAGTAATACAATATATTTAATAAATAAAATAATATAGTTTTTAGGCAAGATAACTTATTAGGCCTCTCCACTCTGAAGGTAATGTAACTGGCGAAACTAACAATACTTGCTGATTACATATTCCTGACATTTCTACCTCATACGGTAAAAGCAAGATTTATTTTTAACAAGATGATGAATCACCTCGCTGTCATCGGATGCTCCTCATACCTTACACAGCTGAATTTTTTCTTAAGGAACATATTAAAAAAGGAGGTGAGCAAATGTAAACCAAATAATATAGACACACTTTTGAATGAGATTCAAGTGACGTCAACAGAAAATCCACTGGACACTTTCCGTGAGAAAGCACATTTATGTTTCAGATTGGAATTTAAGCTTTCCATTTTCCACAATTTAGTCTTGTAATACGGTACATAAAATTTCTTTGATGATACAATGTACGCATACACTTTTTGTCAAGCCATTTAGATGTTAGAATTTACATATGCATCGCATTGAGATTTCATATATTATTCCATGATACGGCACAACCCCGGGGAGAACAACTGAATATTTACTTTTTTACTTAACCCAACTTTATTCAACGTTACAGCTCAAGTGAAAAAAAGCAAAAAAATTAAAATTGATTTGTTGATCATCTGGTGAATTTAGTCAGTTTCTAAGCAGAAAATCCACAATTGTTAAGAGCTAAATTACAGAAACTATTCAATTTCTTTATCAAAGCAAATGTTTTAAATCTGATGAGAAACTTTATTTTAATTTGGTCTGATTTTGTTTTTGTTGACGAACTTTTAACCACATCATGTAAAACCTCAACAGATATGTTTTTCTTCCCGTTTTTCTCAATGGTTGTGATTTACTTCAATGCTAAACTGCATTTTAAGCCAAATATTTCCTTATTACAAATTTATAAAAAAAAATAAGTTGCTTGTTAATGGTGTTAAATATCAAAAATTAATAATATAAAAATTGTAAGCAAATAATTTCATAAAAAATAATATATTTATTAAAGTATCAAAATTATTTTTCAATAAATATATTATAAAAATAGGATGGTTGAAATCCTTTATGTGCTGATAAACTCCATACCTATGAATGAATGTTTTATACAAACATATATATATATATATATATATATATATATATATATATATATATATATATATATATATATATATATGCAAATGTTTTCCATTTAATTTTTTTATTATATTTTACTTTTTTTCGGATTATAATGAATGTTTAAATTTATTTATTTGATCAAATATTGAAATTTTTTATTGCTTATGATAAATTTGGTAAACTTTTAAAGCAAAAATGTTTCATATTGTGCTAATATAGCTTTTTGGAATTTGCATTTAAAATCCAAAAAGTAATGAAATACTATTAATTAAAAGATCTTTACTAAAAATAATAAAATTTAACAGTTTTAAACAAAAAAACTACCTATTTCATTAAGAAAAATTATATTTCAATAGTATCAAGTAAGAAAATATATTACGAGGAAATAAATTATTTAATTTTATGTAATTATAATTAAATTGTTTTAGTTTTAATTTATAATAATGAATGTTTTTTAAAAATGATAGAAAAACATTTGAATTCACTGTTTGTCTTGTTAAAAAAAGTAAAATTCCTCCACTGAGAGCAGAACAATAAAAAGGCTTACATAGGGTTTTAAAAATACTTTACTATAAAACTGACCGAAAGAAAAACAATTTTAAGACCGAAATAAAATAGTGATAAAATCTTATCTCTATGATAGGTTTGATAGAGATCAATATATACCTGAAACTTTTTGAGGCTTAAAAGTTTAAGGAGTAGTTCTACTTTTTAAAGATTTCGAGTGAAATGGGATTCTCTTTCAAACTTTTTATTTGAATTTATTAAGTTTAATTTTTTAGGCTTACCAGCTCATTATATAAATATGCAAATAATATATTTCATTAGAAAATTAAGAATGCCGATAATTCTAGAACCAGTATAATTTACTTATAAATAATTAATTTTTCTGAAACATCTATAATGCAACCCAAGATAACGATATGAAAAAGCTCAGGACTATCCCCATAGGTTAATATATAATTCTTCCTTCTGCAGCAATTGAATTTACTGAAGGAAAATCTGTCACATATGGTGGGGCATGAAAACTGACAGAATCCTAGAGCACTCAATTTAATTTACATCACAGTTCGGTTACAAATTTACAGATATGAACTAAATGGCCAATGCCTAGGTATGAATTTGGTACATTAAACTTTTTTATATCTCAAAACCATGAGATAATTATTTAAAATAGTCATATTATGTAATTAACATAGAAAATATTATTGCTAACGAAACTTAAAATTTTTAACCTAAAACTTCAAAATTTATCTCAAAACTGTCACTTTTTATATAATTCACAGACGAAAATGAATATTAAAAGATAACTATATGTTCCAAATTTTTAATTTAAGATGTTTTTTTTTATTCCAAAAGATCCTATGCAATGAAATATAATAATATAATATTTCAGAAAAAAGATTATAGTCTTGTTACTATGCAACTATTCATATAAGAGTTACACTAAAACATTTTATAAAATTACTCTGGTGGTTTAATTTTTTCATCTCTGAAAAAGTATTTTTGTTCAACATTTAATTTTTAAAGTGTTAAAAAGAATGACACAATTTTTCAATGTTTTTCGCTTAATTTCTTACGAAATGAAATAAAGACTAATTTCAAAAGAAAATTTATCTTTTGCGTACAAGGGCTAATTTTATAAGTACCTGTGATTTTAAATGGATTCCAAGCCACTAATAATTATTTTTCTTAAAAAATGAATTTAACCCATGAACTGTCATTTAAAGATGAGATCATTCAACTGCCAGCTCTGTTTTTAAATCAATGGATGATCAAATGATTCAAAGTTTCCCATTTTATGCAAAAATTGGAATCACATGATTTTTTAAAAATAAACTTTTTCAGTTTATATGCTCTTAAATCAGTAAAACATTTTAAAAATAATTGCCAAAATGATTTGTATTAAAAATAACTAATAAATTAATTTTCTTTGCCTCATACATGACAAGAGATTAAATTTCATAGCATATATTACCATACTAACTAAGTTATACATCACTGTAAAATTCTAATCATTCAAAATAAGCAATTTTTTAATTTTAATTTAAATGTTGTAAAAATATAATAATAATAAAATGATCCTCTATCTTTTGCTTTTTATGAAAATCCAAATTTTTCTACATCTAAATATTACATTTTACATTTGTTTTCCCATATATTTTTTGTTACAAAATGATTGAAACATCATTACTATTTTAATTAATAAATGTGGCTTAGAAAATAAAATTAATTTTGTTTATGATGAATGCAAGTACAAAATTTCATCACTTGTATCACATATTTCACTCATCCAACATTAATTACAATTATATTGATTACTTTTTATAATCTTCAACTCAAGCTAAGATAAAGCTTAAATATATTGAAAATCATAAAATGTATTGAAAAATAAATCATAAAATATATTGAAATAAATCATAAAATGTATTGAAAAAAATATTTGTGGATGAAAAAAAAAATGAAAAATTGTATAGATTAAGAAATTTCAGCATTTCCACAAATTAGATATAGTAAACGTAAATATTTTTTTATTCAATTTAAAAAATATGAGATTCAAGAAAAACATTTTCTCGAAATCCTGCTGTTTGATTAGAAGTAAGTTTTTATTCCCAGATATAAATAAGAAGAGAAATAATTTTGTTGTAAAGAAATGAATTTTAGTTTATCAAGTAATCAAAAAATAGAATTTTAAGCATTTAAATACTTAGATTTTATTTCTTATAATTTTCATAAATTTATAATTGAATTTACTACATATTTTCATCTGGTAAAATAATTTTTCCAGATTATTATAAACACACTGCATGAAAAATATATTTCTTATGTAATAATATATTACTAGGTCAAAATGTATTATCTAAAACACAAAATAGCAGAAAAAATTCAACTATTGATGAACTATAAGAATTGAATCGATCAGGTTGGGAGATAACTGTAAATAAAAAAAATAATTCGAATTTGTATACCGATGTTTGTAATTCTCAGGTAAAATACATATCGGAAAGGGAAAAATAATTTTGTTTTTTCATATTTTATGCAGCAATTTAAATCATTCATTGAGAGATGTTAGAAAAATGTCATAGAAACGCAAAAGTCAAACAATGCTTTAAATTATCATATTACTAAAGTTAATTATAGTTTAACCTTAGTTAAAATTACAATAAATATATATTTACTTATACCATATTTCCTAGCGAAACAGCCTTAGAAAATCAAACAATCTAAAATTGATTTCAAAAATGCAAATTATATCCTTGATAAAAAGTTTTTATAATTTGTTTACGATTTTAAGTCTATAACTTCCAACGAAGAAAATAATGGCTTCTCATATTTCTTTCTTAATTTCTTTCAGTATAACCAACACTGCTTATTTTACTTCATTAAATTTGACTAAAATTAGGTTTTTGAAAATTAATTTTCTAGGAAAATATGCAATACCGTCATTTATCATAGCTCCATCTATTTTATTGATGTAAACTTCTATATTATTAATTATCTAATGAGGCCGCGATTTACTTTATTAGTGTACAATTTAATATATGTTTTGTAAAAAATAGAAATTTTTCATTTCATTTTACTGACTTGTATGAAATAAAAATAAAAATACTTTAATTTTAAAAGAAAGAAAAAACAAGTAAAATTACATAACGAAGAATGTTATAATGCTTCATTTTGTAATTTTATACATAATATAACATAAAGTAACAGTGAAGAATGTTTTTTGTTATATAATTATATAAAATAGTTTTGCTATATATTCACCAAACAGTTATTTGACAATTAACAATGATTCTAAAATTAGGATTACCTAAAATATTTCGTATAATTTCACAGAATTTCTCTGAACTTTTTAATATTTTTTTACTCAAAAGTTAAGTTATGATCTCCTACATATTAAATTTGAATTTCTATGTTTATAATTGAATTTGCTTTCATTTACATTTATCGTTCTGAATGCTATTTAAGTTTGCTAAAGTAAACTATAGAACTTTAAAAAATATTCTAAAAAATTGAATAATTCATCCGTAATTTTTTTCTATTATTTTTATTTCCTGATCCATTTGTTTTAATATATATTCCATTTTGATTTAAAATAAATAATTACATTTTCGTAATTTTTTGCCACTAGAGGAGGAAATACATTATCTTCGCTCGCGGGTATCTATTTACAAAATTCAACTTGTGAACTTCTTTAGGCAAAAAATTTTGCTTTCATGAACTGTATTACAGTAATCGTTTATGAGTTTCATCTAATGATATAATAAAAGTATACAAAAGCTGTAAATATGGGCATACATAGTTAAATAATTTTAAGACTTTCCATTAGGTAAAGATAAGATTTTACGTATAGGAAACTTGCAATTTATCTTTGATGGATATAGGTAATCTGCATATTTCGGTTCAATAAATAAACGAAAATCAATTAATCTTGGAAGTCTGAAATCATTATTTATGATTTTTGAAAGAAAAATAGGGAATTACTTATGAAGATTTTATTACTTTGTTCCACATTGAGGTTAAAATGAGTTCTCCACAAAGAATACTGTATGCATTTTCATTGCAGTTTATAAACATTTGCTGAGATCTTTATAAGAACTTATGATAAATTTTTCGAAAATCCCAGCTTTAATTTTGTAAGTTATCCTTAAAGCCAGTAGCAGAGGGAGATAGTATATAAATTCTATTTGTCAATAAGTAACCCTATTGAAAATGTATACAAAATAGCAAAATTAATAAATTAAATTTTATTAAATTATGTATTTATTTTATTTAGAATTTGAAGAATTGCATATAAATATTAATATTTCCTTACACTGAGCAGTGATTTTTATACACGAAATTTAATTCCAGACAAATAGAGGAAAACCAATTAATTAATCAATATTTAACAATGTAACTTGCAATAAATACAGGAAATTTTATCGACATTCAATTATTTCTTGGTTCTAAAATAGAATTATAGATGTTAATTATTTATATTCTTATTGGAACTTTGGATATAAATTATATTCGAAATTATTTTTGTACTGCAGATAGTGGTTTGATTGTACTAACTTATCACAACAGGTGAAATTTCATTAAAGCATAAATTGTAATTTTGAAAAAGACTTTTATATGAAGTTAAGAATCTCATTATACCAGTTAAGCTAATAGTGTAACGTTTTACAACATCTCACGATAAATAATAGAAATTTTGTAAGCTTTAATAAATTATTCAAATTTCCAGTTTAGTAAAGGTTAAACATTCTTTTTATAAATGGTAAATATTTATTTCAGAGATGGATTACGTTAAGCATGTTCTTAGTTTTTTTTTTGTAAAGCATAGTCTTTCCAATTTTTTTTTAATCCCGGAATCTTTATCATATAATCATGTGGTTAACTACACATAAAAATCCATTTTAATATTTTACAAAATCGTACGTCATTAGAAAAATGAAATACTATATTTATTTCTGGCAAATGCTTGCACTCCAAAATTAAATATAGATATACAAATAGGTGGTATTAAAGAATGTAATAAACAGAACATAAATTTTTTAAGTTAGTAAAATATAAAATTAGAGATTCAGGATTATTAAATGAGTAATGAACAATCATAATAATATTTTGATAACTTAAAAATTAAGACTTTTGTTTTACAAGTGTTGTTGTTGATAGTCAGAGTTATATTGTTTTAATATATTAAAAAAAGAATTATTATAACTGTCTTCATTACTGCAAGAACCTATTGATGATAAAATTCGTTTTTCATCTTTTTAATTATTTTTTAACTGTCTTCATGTTATAGAAAATAGTTTTATATACGTTCAATATTAAAATAATTTCAATTATTTGTGATGTTATTAAAATTTTAAATATTAAATCTTATGCCAAAAAAATTATTCAAATTCTCATGTTATGAAAAGCATATTCAATTTTTTAACTTTAAAATACAAACAAAACATAAAACTTATGGTTAAAATTACTCTTGAAACTGAATTTAAATGTATGTTTTATAAGTTTCAGTCCTTAAAGAATTCATGTAAATATTGAATGTAGGAAAGAAAGTTGCAGTTCAATGAAAGCATATGAAAAAACTAAGACAGAAATATTCATTAAAAAGACTACGCACATATATCTTAGCACTCATTAATGAATAATCTATTCTATAGAAACATACCATTTACATTAGACTGTATATATTCTAACAAAACATTTTCTACAAAAAATGTTTGAGTTTATTATTTCTCCACTCTTGCCAATAATTGAACTCATAATTTTATGCTACTTTATTCCTATTATTTGGAGGAGATATTATTTTCTTATTCCCAGGAGTATCTTCAGAAATAATTTGCTGACATGAAACTTTTTGAATAAATTTCTGATTATTTACAATACTAGTTTAACTATTATCATTTCTGTGTTTTTTAGTCCATTATATGTTAAATATAATGATTTAGCATTTCTAGGAATTTTAATAATAAATAATATGAACTTTTTTTCAAAGGAAATTTAAATTTTTCTTTAATTATTTCCAAATGGAAAAAAGTTATTAAATATTTTAAGCTACTCAGTGAATTTAATGCATTAATAATCTGTCATATAATTTATAATTTGAATAACACATGCAAAAAATTTCGCTATTTTGGGAGAGTTTTTTTTCCTGCAGATTATTTGTTTTTTGATAGAACAATGGAGACTTTTATAAAATAAAATTAATGATTCGCATTTAAGTAACAAGTAATCATAATTTTAGAAAAATATTCCAATTTTTAAAATTTTATTGATTAACCCACTATATATAATTCAATCATGTTTTCAGCTCTCATAAATTCATAATAAATTTTCATCAGCTCAATAAAAGTTTTTATCAATTTTTTCTATATCTCATGTACTTCAACTGCAATTTTAAGTAATTTTTAAAACACAGAACATTACAAAGCCATAGTAATTTCTTCAAACATATTAGTTATTTTAGTAATCAACAGGATTTGCAATTGATGTAAATTTTTATAGAGGTAATAGTAATAATAATTTGTAAAACATCACATGGAGATTTATGAAAATTTAATTTTATTTTATAAAAAAATATTAATTTTTTTAAAGAAAAGAATATACCTTAATAAATTCAATAATAATACAATCTTAATTCTGTCAGTTATTGAAAATTAAATGCTGGAAATATCTTTAAAAACAAACTATTTCTGCAGAAAAAATACATTTGACACACTGCTACATTTAGAATTCTTATTGGTTTATATCAGTAAAAATTGATTAAAGAGATTTTAACAAATATGGAATTTATCAGTTTCAATTAAATAAATAAGTAATAATTATAGTTTAAATACGCGTAATTTGTTACACGTATGTGAATTTTTTTAAACATTGTTTTTCATAATTGGAAAGCAATAAAAACTTTTTTGTCAAGCTAACATTAGTTTAAAAGAGCTAAGCATATATTTTATTAATTTTTTTGTAAGGAATATAAGGAATATAAATTTAATTAAAATGATTTGCAATAATAATTAATAATTTAACAGACGTGTGCGGCCACACACATATATAATATATATGCAGTCTTTTTTTCTACAATATATATATATATATATATAT
>JAPDSC010110920.1:0-16653 GCA_026290005.1 Latrodectus geometricus | reverse complement strand
CCAAATGTTATTAATGAATTATAGACTTAGATCAAGTGAAACTGATTATATATTAGTTAAAAATCAGTTTACAATATTAAAATAGATACAAAATTCAAATGATATTTTTAAATATATTTGAAAATTACAAATTTTTGCATTAAAATATGACGAAAAAAGTTTCCGAAAAATTAATGTAATTAAATATGAGGCTTTCCAAATATTTTTATACAGTCTGTTTAACAAACATGATCAAAAGTATCAATTCCCTAAGGATGAACGAAAAGGAAGTCCTTGAAAAATATTCAAAATGTTTAAATTAAATGTTCAAAATGTTTAAAATCCAATTTTTTTAAAGCACAGTATGTCACTTGTATAAAATAATTGTTGATGAAAACCCACACAAATAGCTGTGTGTAATAAAAGATTGCCATAGTTGAAACTCAAATTATATAAATTACTTGAAATACAATGTTGGTTTACTACAAAATGCTTGTATATATTATGCGTGTAAATAATGAGGAAAAAATGTTCTTTCAAAGATTTAAAAGATAATTTGGTAAAATGAATCCCATGATTTTTTAAACAGAAATTCATAAATGAAAAGTTTATATATTTCTTGGGTAGTAAAATATTTTTTGCATACATATTAATATTGTTGTTCTTCAAACAAAAATCAATGGGAAGTAATAAAATACTTTTCGGCAATCTCTTAAAGTAAGCCAAATATATTGTCGAAAAAGTTATTGTGGATATTATTAATATTCATCAAATTATTTTTTGCAGATAGAAATTCATATTTTGTTAGTGTTATCAGAGATAATTATTTCCTGTGTAATAGAATTTCTTAGAAATTATGTTACTATTAGTGAAGTATAAAAATAAATTCAATTTAATTTCTAAGAATTTTCATTTAAATATTTTGCAGATCAAAGATAAGTTGAATATGTAAGGAATATTCAGATAAACTTTTCGATAAGAGTTAAAAATTAATGTTAAGTGTTTCTGAAAACATGTCAAGCAAGGAATTTCAAAATAGCCCAGTATAAAGTTTTGTCCATTATCACATATCTTATGAGGAAATTCAAAACAACTCCATCACCTTAGTTTGGGGTTCTTCATTAACTTTCAAATGTGTATGTTATTCAATATTCAACAGTTGCTGAAATCAAATCCAAGACTTTCGATTCAAGAAGTGAATTTTCCTATCACAAACCCATAATGAACACTACCTATCTGGTTTGACTTGAAAGTAGAAAAAAAGTATCGACTACTTAGATACTAACTGTTCAAGGTAATTGAGATAGTTTAATATTTGTTGAATTTTGATTGCGAGAAGAATTTTTTTTACTAATAATGAAGTGTATTTACGTGTTACACGACAGCAGAGTCTGGAAGGTGGCACCCAATACTCATCTCGTTATATTTACTGAGGATGTATAACTTAGATAACCCATAATTCAACAATGACTGGTATTGAATCTGAGAATTTTTGTGTCAAAAACCATTAAGGAAAAGATCTCCACTTAAACGCATGTTCCTACTATTGGGCTATGGTGACTCTTATTTTTCCTTACTGAAAGAAATTCAAGTCGTTTTAGTGGGAAACGTTTCCATTGACATTAACTAAAATGTGAGGGACAGTTTACATTTCATTATTCATATAAAATGTGGTTTGTTAATTCTGTATCTTAATTATAAGATTTACTTTACGAATATCAGAAATCATTTTTTGAATGCTCGTATGAAGTCTAAAATATTTACTTTGACCAAACATTAGGAATGATATTTCAAAAGTCGAAAATATTTTCAGTCAATGAAATAAAAAATTCATAAGAAATTCTTTCACAGGCACAATACTGATGTCACATAGATGCATTCACATTTCAATCATCAGATTTATCGAGATTTTTTAGACTAGTTTATATAAGTGAAAATAATCAATTCAATTACGTAAGTTTTCTGTTCCAAAATATGGTATTCTATTTCAAGTTATTTATTGATTTATTTGAGTAATTTAGCAATTTATTAGAGTGATTTTAAAATACATCTTTTTGGATACTAACATATTTAAAAAAGGTTAAAGCAAGTTCCAATACTAGATTATGTTTGGGAATATGTTTATTGTTCAAGAATGTTTGCCCATTTATACGTAATTTTTCACTTGCAAACAATGCGAAGTTGTTTCTCACTAATTTTCTTATTTTTAATGATTTTCATAATTTTTTTAAAACTTTTATTAATTATTTTACAATTTTTATATATCTAGATTTGCTAAAAGAAGTGATAATATTCTTTTTATCATGTTTTATAAAGTTTGTTTGAAAGTGTTAAGCAGTTTTCTTTTCTTAAAAGAAAATAATTAATATCTTCTAACAATCTTTCTAGCACTCTCTATGAATTTTCAAATTTTGCCTTATTAGTGGATGAAAAAAGAGAAAAGCATGTGTTGAGTCTCTTCAAATTCAACATTTAAGGAAATCTGGAAATACTTGATATCAAACATTATCAAAACAGATAAATTAAAATAGAGTTCAGCAATTTTCATTCTTAATTATCAGTTTGATCATTTCATTTAAATAAGATCGTTTGTCCTTAAAAAAATATTTACTACTTTAAATCAAACAATATTATTTCATATAAGGGGATACTTCTTATTATAAAGAAATTGAAGTGATTTTATTCAGTTATGATAATTTTAGCAAAAAAAAACCAAACTTATATTTTTCACACGGTAAATTCTAAATATACTTAAGAGATTTTACTGAAAAGCATTATTTGTTTTAAATGATTTTCGAGATTATTAATAATATTACCAAATATAATTATTATTGTGCTTACTAATAAAACTATCAAATCAAGTTTCTGTATTCTTTATTTTTAAAAATATTCATCATCAATAAATATAAATAAAATGCTATTACAATGGAAAATATGAAATCAATAATATTTAATAAGCAAATTCTGTAAGATATTTTAAGAAAGCTATTTGATCTAATAGTATTTTGAGCAGTGATAACAACCACATTTTCAAACTAATTAAAAGTAATTCAAACTTAACAATCAATTTAAATAGATAGAATTAAAAATATATATCCCAGATATTTTTATCATTCCATTAATAATATATACTTTAAAGATTTAAGATTTTATAATTTAAAAAGAGAGAGTGCTAAAAGTATAAGAAAGAAGATACTCCTCAAATGTATTTTTCTTCCATTGAATTTTAAATTAATTAAGATTCATGAAACACTAACACTAAAATGATGTAAATGAAACTCGTTGCAATGGTAGCAACAAGAGTGATAAAAAAACATTTAATCCTATCAACAATAATAAAGTTGCTGTTACAAATGGTGATGCACCCAAATATTTTTTTTTAAATTTCGAGATATTTTTCAATTTTCAAAGAAGATTTTCCATTAACTTCACAATCTATGTTTACTTGAGATTTATTGCGTGTATAAGATAGTATATTTAAGAACTGAACAAATAATGAAAGAGCAAAAGTTCAAAACAAATGTAAATCTGAATGAAATGTCAAAATTTATTTGCTTGAAAATATATCAAACCAGATTTTCTGTTGTAAAATTCTTACAAGTTTTTGATCGCAGTGAGTAAAAATTTTCAAATCAATGAATCTTGAATAATTTCCCGATTTCTCTTTTTATTTCTTATTGAAGATTTGTTTCAATTATTTCAGAATTGATTTTTTTTTGGATTTATTATATTGTGTAAAATGCTTCGTATAAGTTAGAAAAAAAATTAATTATCTGATTTTAAAGGTTTTAAAAATTTGCTTTTCCTTATCTTTAAAAATTATTTTTAATAAAGCCTTATTTTCCATGCCTTTTTTAAAAAACAAATATTAGTTATATTTATATCGTAGTAACTTTATAATATTTGTGGAATATAATTTCATTCAATTTTAAAACATATTTCAAAATTATAATATAGCTATATTAGTTTTACTTTGCCTCTTAAAGTAAAGAAAATTACTATCAATTGAAATTTTTTTAAATGTTACATAGTTTTTATATACGGTGCTGGTTGAATGTACCTGCTTCGTTGCTTTCTATTTGAATGAATATTCTTACATTATATTTCGATAATAACAGTTTATAATAACTTTTTCAGTACAATCAATTTTTCGTTTTAAATTTAAATACACAATAATGAAATATTTAAATTAATTTTCAAAAAAATATCGTTGTTAAGCAATACATATTCTTCTATACTATTTGAATGTTGAATAAAAAATAAAAGTAATTATTAAAAAATATAAGAGAACTAAAAATATTTTTTACTGTATAATGTATAAATATTATTTCATTTTTTTTGAACGAGCAATTTATCCAATTCTATTATTTTCCTTTATAAATGATAACATACTTACATATCATTAAAATAAAATTGATCATACTCCCATTCTGATGCAACATAATATAAAAATTATAAGATTTCTTTTTACAAATATGTCTTTATTTGTTGTGTGAACGTGTGTATCAGAGATCAATACACCCATACTCAAGGAAATTGAAAGCATTATCTGAAAAAAAAATTATAAAAAACATTATGTTTCTTTGATTGAATTTGTTCTATGAAGGAAACTGATTCTATTCCTTTTCTCATGAATTCAAATTTGAAATTAAAGTGTTCAAAAATGTAGGCAACATATTTTCCTACTCACATTGATGTTCTTCATATGATGTCACTGATATTAAAACTTTATTTTCAAGAAATTAGTATAAATTTTCAGTTAGGAAAAAATATACTTATTTTTTTTAACAATAATGAACTATCATATAACATTTTTAAATGACATAAAAATATTTAAGTAATATAATGGCTACTGATTATTATTTTGCTTATAAAAACAATATTCAATTTTTATAGTTATAATAAAATTAAAAGCGATTAATACAAAAAATTAAGAGTCTCGTAATTGTTAGTCATTTAAAATTTGATGTTCGTAATTGTTAAACAGTATGAAAGTCAGTCTTTTGGATTTTCCTTATATTTTATGTAAAAAATCAAAATAAATGTACTTTTTATATTTAATTAAATCTCCTGTGGAACGTAAATCTAAGAATACAATATTTTTAAAAACAAAAAATTTGGCTACAATATAGATTTCACATTTTAAAGAATTCTAATTAAATGTTGATTTGATAGCTTAGAATTAATAAATTATATTTATATTTGAGTTACATCTTTATCGAATATTTTTATGATAGTCTTAGAATATATTTATCTGATTCCTATATTTTTAAATTAAGAGTCAAGTTTAAAGTTTTTAAAATTTTGCAAAATTAGAATCCCAGTTAATTTATTTTTAAAGACTAGAACAAAATAATATGCACAGGAAATAATTAAATTGTGATAGTAATTGTAGCAAGAAGTAGTTAAATGTCAAAAGAAAAGAAATAGTCAGTCATAAAGTGAACAATCAGTGTTCCATTATCTTCCAACTTAATTTAGTTAAAATGGTATTTTCATTTTTTCTTTGCACCTAAATTAAAAATGTGTGTGTGTGAATATAATTGTAAGTATTCCATTGTCTTTCTCATCCAAGCGAAATATTTTTGGTGAATTTGTTTAAAATTAGAATCATTACCATTTTACATGGTGTTCTATGATTTTACACATTTGCTTCATTGACCAATTTATACAATTTTGATACCCCCCCCCCAATTCAATAAGAGCTGGAATGTCTGTCGTCATGTCTATCGCATCACAAGCTTAATGATCGAAGTCTATCTGTGGTTGGGAAGAAGTATTCTCTATCTTTAATAGTCTTGTTTTCTTCTTATTCTCTTTCTCATTCATTACACTTGACTTTTAGAAAAATAATCTTCTTCCCAAAAGTTCTAGATCGATATTTTTTTTTTCACATTTTTATTTTAGACATTCTCCCAATTTGAAATTTTCAATTGAAAAATCATTTACAATAGATTTTCTTCCAATGCTGGTTTCTGAAATTAGTTTTACAACAAATTCATATAATTCATAAGTTATGAGATTTTTAATAATTAGGAGGAAAATTCTATTAATATATATTTTATTTAATTTTAAGCAAAAATTATAGATTATATAAGAAAAAAATCTTGTAATTATGAAAACTCATTCATTATTTTTCTGAATTATTTACTTGAGTTACATTCAGCAATTGTTTTCTTGTTATTGAAAATGTTTTTTTAAAAACATTTTAACTATTTAATTAACTTTTCAGTTATTTTTAAATACATGCAAAATATTACAAGTTCCAGTACTTTTTCATTGTAATAATTTTCACTTTTGTAGCAAATATTTTATCAAGTAGAATATTGTTTCTGCCTTTTAATAAATGTGAATGTGAACATAATAGGTTTTAAGAACATATATTCATATGAAAGACAGTAAATTTCTTAGCTCATCTGATTGTCCTATTATTTTCATCCATTCTTTTAATTTCTCTGACACATAACTGTATTGTAATATATCATATATTTTACCTAAATTATATTTTTAAATAAATCTTATTATTTTTTAAAATGATTTCCTCAACTACTTTACATTGGGACTTTTTGAGCATGTATATAGAAAACATACATCTTTCTACCAAAAAATAATTCAATATACTTAGATTTCTATTTCATAAATTTCGCTAAAGAATTTAGAGGAAATACTTAATTCCTTAAACAATGACTACTTATATTTTATCAGTTTTACGTAATATTCTTCATTTTATGAATATTCCATTTTACTAGCAACTGTATGCTTTAAATTTTTTTTAATACTAAATATAGTATTCCAAGTATTCTAATTAACTATAGAAATGTTTTATTATTCTTATTATTATAAATTGAAGCTTCAGAAATTATTATTATCTTTTTATAAGACGTCTTTTATTTCCTTCTTTGTGTCATATTTTTAATAATCAGAAATAGAGAAAGATTTCTGCGAAAACAGCTAATCTACAGCTTTAGACTTTCTAGACGTTATTAAATAGATAAATGTTCGAGGATTTTATAATTAAAAACAAGCTTGTTATTTTTGTAAAATTCTATGAAAGGAAGTAGTAGTCTGTAAAACTGGTCTTTTTGAAATATTTCAAAATGTCTGTTTTGCCAGAAGAAAAATCATAAACAGGCTCTTCAAAAAAAAAAAAAGTTTTTAAATATCCTTCACTTAAGATGCTTATATTAAATATATTTTAGTCTTTTATAAAAGTTCAAATTTTCTCCGACATCTATAATTACTTATAAATAACAATGATAAATTTTCAAAATTGGCAACAAAGAATGTTATTTGAGAAATATTTTTCAAATAAGCTGTGATATTAAACCATGTTTAACTTATTTAAGTTGCTGAGAAACTGAAATAATATTCTTTCTCTGTCTAATTTGATTATAGCTAAAACTTATTTTCAAATTAAAAATTTTGAAGTAAGTAACATTTGAGACTATTTTGAACTCTGAAATGGTTGAATGAATTATATATAAATAGTTCAGCATAAAATTATTGTTTTTATACTTTTTTCATTTTTGATTAATAAAAATATTACAGAAAGGTAATAAGAAAAATATTACAAAATTGCTTACTAACAATTTCCAAGCAGACTTACTTATATACAAGAGCATCAGAAAAGGAATCCATTTGACGATACATCTTATTCTGCAATTTAAAAGAATACTTTTGGAATTCATTTGAAATTTTGTTGTATCAATAGAACTCTTTCCTTGGAAACATACCTCATCTCCAAATACTTAAATTAAAAAGCATAAGAGGTCATTAACTTGAGCATTTTTAAATATTCACTTCTAAATTATATTTTTTACATACAAATCATGTAAGATATATGACGTAGTAAAAAAGTATGAGACAGGATGCATTAGTCTAAAAATTCTCTAATGTATACGTGCAAGCAGCCTGAATTTCTTCATGCTTGCTAGATGCCATACTGATGCTGTAATTATAATATATTTTCATTTGATCTCAAGGTAATTAATGTTTGTAAATAGTATTTAGAATAAACCTAGTTACTTATTTCTTTCTGCAATCTCATGGGAGAAGAAATATACATTCTATGAAAAAATTAATATTTTTTCAAGATAAAATTAACAAGTTTCATTAAATCACATATTGTTTAAGTGACGTTAAACATGAGTAATTTAGAACAGTAATATTCAAAATAAACCAATCGTGATAATAAATAGAAATTGATTTTACTTTGTCCAATAAAATATCTCTTGATTGGCGTTTTTAACAAAGCACTTTTTTCCAATGATGAATGCCCTTTAAGACATTTTGGACTGTTTCAAAGTTATAGAAATTTATATTTCACAAATTTCAATTTCTGAGATATATTTCAAACCAATTTTCAATGATGGTTTTATAAGTGAAAACATATAATATTTTTTATATAATTAAGTATGCAATAATGTTAAATCATAAATTAAATATACACTTTTTAAAAATGAATGGAAAAATAATTTTTATAAAAAAATTATGTCTTTAATGTAATTAAGCTGATACAACAATGTTGTTCAACTCAATGCTTTAAGTTGATTTTCAGCAAATGCACCAAAATTAATTTTGTTTCTTAAACGAAGTTAAAATTTATTCATAGAAGCTGTAGTCTAAAGTATATGTCATAATAAATCTAATTTTCATTTATATACATTATTTAATCCTTCAAAAATTCTCATTAATCATTTTCTAAAGAACATACAATTATAAAGAAAAATTTATTCCAGTACATAAGAGTTAATTCTTTAAGATCAAAATATAGAAAGTTACATAATAGCTAATGAACAATAAATTATTTTTATTTTACAAATAGTCTCATGTTAAATGTTTTGAAAATTATATGATTTTAAATTTCCAAATGTATATTAGAAAATATTACACAGATTTCCTTATTGTAATATTTCTGTAATATATTACACATAATTAAAAATACAACAATAACTCAAAAAAAGCTTTAAAGAAATGTATATGGTATTTAAAATCTTATCATGAAACTACATAATGCGGCATGTAAAGTCAACGCATAAAATAAAATTGAAATTATTAAATATAATTACTTCTCTTCACAGTAGATGATAAAAGTTAACTTCACTCTCTTCACAACATATGTGAGCATTCTTGAGGAGATTTATTTACTTCTTACAAGCTCTTGTGTTGTGATGCTATTGATGACATCTTTGATCCTGATCCTAAATTCTTCAATTGTGTGTGGATTTGCTTCATATACCTGTAACAGCCTCAAAAATAAAAATAATAAGTTGACACACAAAGTAACCGAGGAGACAACAAACCTTTTCTAATCGTCTTCTCAGAATTGTTGTTTAATATCCTAACTGGTTACCCAGAAAGCTAAACTTGATCCATGGAATTATGAAACTATGATAAAAAGTTCAAAACAAGAACAGAACTTCTAAACATGTCATTGAAACATTTCAAATACTAAGCAAGAAAGGTTAAATTGTGTAATGTTTCTACATGAGGAATGTCTTGTTTCCTTAATCACTTTTAAGAAATTTCAGGTGTCCACTTTTTAATCTTGATAATGCTTTGTGTTGTCACTGTTACTTGTTATCTGCTGTATACTTGATAATGCTGTTAAAAGTGACAGAACCTCTTGGTTTCTGCTATCATACTAGTCATGAGTGGAAGGAGAACACTAATATGAAGCAATAATAGATCTGACTTTAGAAAATATCTCCAAAAGGTAAGGCACTAGATGTTAAGGCAGTTAAAATTATCTCCTTTGATAAGGTATCAACTGCTTCATATTCATCTAAAGCTAACGTGTGAAGGGATCCATTGTAGATGTTCGTTATGCCAAGAGGACAGCCTTTGCATCATGGCTATAACAGAGATTGATGTTCTGTCACCAATACGAAACCAGCCTTGAAGTTGTTAAATGGAACTACAACTGTTAATAATAATCCAGATATCCTTATGGTCTGAGCAAAAATTGCTTAATCTATTGCTTATAGTTCTCAACGGAAAACACTATAGTTTTCTGGATTTCTAATTTTGATGGTAAAGCTACTAAAAGGGCACTACTACACACGGGGCAATCATTATCTGATCTATGGCCTGTCGCACAATTCAATAATATTTCGATAAGCCGACTTTACATGCTGCACTCTGTATAATGTATTATAAAAACAACTTATTTCTAATATTGAGTTTAATCAAGTGAGTAATTAAGTTTAGTTCTGACTTCTGAATGAAAAAGCGACTTCCATTATTTTTGGACACTATTAGCCATTATTATATTATTTCATTATGTTTATCTCAAGTTAAAAAAATATCGAATAATATTTACAACATTTTTAGCTTGATAAATGATATATGTAATCGAATCACAACTTTATATATCTACTCTTTCGTGCATATATTGTACTTTTATATAATGGCTATATATGTTTTATAATATCTTTTTTATTAATACAATAAAGTAAGAATAACATTACTTATTAATATAATGAGTAACAAAAAATATAGAAATTATATAACTAAATCATGGAATTTGTAAAGTTAGTATATACTCATACAATTAAAATTTTTGTAAGGTTTAATTGAAGTCTTGAGTAATGTTATTGTTTTATTTCCTTTCACATATTTCAAGATGTTTCCATAAATCTTATATCTTGGTACATATTTAATAAATATTTTCATTATTAATTACAGAGTGTACTTTAACGTAACAATTCGTAAACATAATCATAGTGATAGAATTCCCATTGGACATTGTCATAATAATATGTACATATCAAGATTAATTATTTCTAAGCTGATATTAAGCAAGAAAATAGTTTTATTAAATTTAATACCTTTAATATCTTCTCCTGTATATACCTTCTTCAATTTACAAGAAAACCAATCATTTTCGGTATTTTATCTTAGTATAAAATATCGGGGCACAAACATTAGAATAAGTAAACATTTTGAAATCCTATTTTGTAAGAGGAAGTTTTTCATGATAGAAAAAAATATTGTGTTTAGTTTCAAAGAGAAATTGAAGATAAAATGTCATAATCGATTTGCTTGTGTATTGTTTACTTGTTCCTTATCTATACTATATTTCAGTTTAGATCCCTGGAATTCCATCTTCATGCTATTGTTTGATAAATAATTACAAATGGCACGTACTTTTATTAATAATAATAATAAAATTAAATTTGAAATGCTTGTTTAGAAGTTTTTGTTACAGTTTAATTATATCATTTATAAAAAAAGTTTAATTTTAAATTGTTTTTGTCATAGAACTAATAGGGGTATAATTTTATAACTATTTTATATTAGTTTGTTAATGAAAAATAAATTCATAATTCCAGCTGATAAGACACATAAAAACTTTTTATTAGTTACTGATAAAAATTTTAATTAGTTTGCATTTGAAATTACAGTCCCTGTATCAAAAAACCCTTTTTTGCCAGTTTTTTACATGTCCGATTAGTTTTTAATCAACATTTCAAATTATGTTTACTTTTTTAAATAAAAATTGTTTTCTATTTAAAAAAATACAGTTTTATTAGAAGAAACCTATTTGGTGTCATCTTGAATGTCATAACAATTTTTAATTTTAGACAGTTTAACTACATGTATACCAAGAATATACTGCAACTGCAAAGTAACTACAAAATTCTTATTGATAAATATCATTACCCAAAATTAAAAGCATGTTGTGACTAGTTAAGGTATCATTTTTGTTAACAATATTCATTTACAGAAGTGCAAGATTCTATCTCATCATATGACATACGAAAATATAATCACTACTATCTAAATAACATTCCGATCATCACGCCAAATTGAATTTGGAATTATTTTTACTCATAAAAACTAATTGGCAAAAATATTAAGCTTTAACAGGATTCTAAGGCAATGCAAGCGTTTCTACTAGAGATGAATTTTGATCTCAAAAGCAGCTCTTGAGTTGAGCCCAAATTATTTAGATACTACTAGGGACTCCTGGGCTCAGAAATTTTACTTTATAATTATATTCTAAGAAAAACATCTAAATAATCAGGACTTTCAAACTAATGAAGGTAATAAAACTTTGAAACTACAATAAAATAACAAATAAAATAATTGATTTTTGCGAGGATAGTATGCAAATAATAGTTTTACAATGGATATATACTTTTATATAAATGCAGCTTAAATTAGTTATAGAATAAAGTAGTGAGATTGTTAAAGTAGAATAATAGCCTCAACATTTTTCTCTATAATCTGTTAATAATATATTGTTAGAATAAGTTAATATATATATTAAATTAATTGTAATATATATATATATATATATATATATATATATATATATATTTCAGAAGTATTCTCATTGCCATTGCAGCACATTTAAAAAGAGTTTTCATCTGTGAAAACTGTTTAACATAAAAACGTAAAAATATGTTTCTTTAAAGTTCATTAAAATAGAAAAAGCAATTACTCGTTTACACAAAATTTATTCCGTTTTAATAACTCATTATTATCTGGATTTTATGTTATAATATATATTTCAACTGTGTAACAATTGATTAAAACTTTTTATCAGCAATGTGATATAGTTTAACTATATTCTATGCATTTATTTACACGTATACATACATTTATGCATAATCTTAAAACTAAAACTTTTAGAGATCTAAAAATCTTACATATGCTAGAAACATTTAGAGATATTCAATTTTATTAAGAATATTCGCATTTTACTTATCTGTATTAAAAGTGCTACTGCAAACTTACGTTAAGAAAAAAGAAATGTTCTTTGAGTGCTGTTTCACCAGCGTCTTTCCATGTACCTAGCCCAAAATTGAAATCTACCTGTTAGGTAGTAACTAAAGGTAGGAGTCTTCATAATTTGGAAGTATGCACTATGCAGAAGACCCCCAATACCTGGCTTACCACTTTCATTATTATTATTTCACGTGTAGGACATTGCGACCATATAAGTAATGTCGCCAGCCACCTTTAGTAAGCATCAGGTATCTTCATTTAAGTTGGAATACGAATTCACTACCTTTCGATAAAGAAAACGATGCCCAAGCTATCCAGGCCATTACGACCTTATATGAATGTAGAATGCATGCTATGATAGTTAATAACGCGTGCAGTATTTGTTTACTCTTCACATAATTTGAAACCAGTATGTAAATGTCTAAGACTGCTCATCTGCAAGAATTGGGAAACAATGTATCTTTGTGAAATTCAATACTTGATGTCTTTTAAATAATACTAAATTTATCATTCTAAAAATGATAATAAGCCTTCGTCATCTAAATATGTAATGAGCATGTAAATGATGATCAAAAAGTTTTTCTTAAAAGAAATGCATTGTTTGTTACTTTATTTCCAATGAAAAGAATTTTTATGAAAGGTCATCATTTGAAGTCTCTGATTAGAGCTCAGCATCTAAAAATTATTTATTTGTACGGAATTCTTAATTTTCAAATATATCTTTCCTTGATTAGTAACATGTGAAGTACTCAAAACATGAACTGAAACGTTTCGTTTGAAGGATAATTTTTTATTTAAGTATTAAATAAAAGTGTGAAAAGTTCTGCCAACTATGACCTGGTCTTATTCGGGAACTTGAGAAATATTTATCCAAATGTCCATTTCTCATTTCAGATTAAAGTTGCTCCGTCTATTACTAGAAATTTTCAGCTGAAAATGAAAAAAGTTCTGTGTGGTTAATATAATGTATAGATATTTACACAATTGAACTAATAAATTTCTTTATTTAGTTAAAAGATATTTAGATTCTAAAAGTAAACGAATCACAACTAAGAAGAATTATAAAGATAGCCATTGATAATGTGTGCTAAAACAGAGTGATTTAATTAGTATGAGATTTTTACCATACATTTGTGTCATCATATGATATGTGAACAATTGTCATGTTAACACTAGCGAACATCAGTGATAATTTATAAAGTGCACTTAAAGTAAGATTGCCATTTTGAACATTTGAATTGTTTAACAATGCAATTTATTGAGGTATTGAGTTTCAAATATCTGCACTTAAGATTAAAAATGATAGAGTTAATATATGATTTTACACATTTCGCTGAGCTGCAATTAATTTCGAAAGATATGCGTGAACATTAATTGTCATAATATGAAAAATATTCGTTGTGATTTGATTTCGGATATAGCAAAGTATTCTGTATCAGCAAAAAAAAGTCAATATACAGTGGTGAAATGTGACATTAATAAGGACATTTTACTTCTAAAAATGATTTATAGTTGGTTACTTTTAAGCACAATTGAAATGTTTGCTGTTCTCGTATGCCGTAGTTATATTTTTTAACATATCAATTTGTAAACGTATAATTGAGAATATCTATGGCATAAATGTTTTTAAAATTCAATGATATAAATAAATATTCTAGGTATCTCCTGCCGTCATCACTATTAAAAAAATGATATACTTAATTTTTTTTTTTTTCTTTTTTGCTTGAAAGATGTAAAAAAAAAATTGTTTTTGAAAACTTTTTTAAGCAAATTATCTCATATAACTATTTTGAACTCATTTATACCAATTACTGTAAATTTTCTCTATAAATAGCATTTAATCAGTAATTCCTTCTCCCTATCTATTTTGAATTTACTTTTTACACTAAAAATAAATTGCTATTCATAATTTTAAATATCTATTATTTAACATCATTTTTATCTGATATTTATCAATCACATAACATTTTTTTAAATTTAGGTTTTGATTTCGGAAAGAAAAAGTTCTTTGCTCAGTAGCAACTTAAGAATAATTAAATTACCTTTTAATTATGAGTTATAATTAGCTTGGAGCTGATATGTTAGCAATCTAGTTTTGAGTTAAGAATCTGGGGACTTGAATTTCCTTTTGGATAAGAGTATTAGAAGCTATTTAGAATCTGAATCATAAATTGCTTAAAATTGTATGAAACCTATTGCTGATAAATTTGGGTCTTAAAATTAAATTCTTCTTTCTCTTTCTAATATCTTCTAGAAAATTAGTAAATTAAATTGTCATTTTTTCCCTTTTCTATTTAAGAAATTTTATTTAGATTTTATTGAATTTATAAATTACATAGCAAACATTAAAGCATTTAATTTTTTCATTATATAAGCTCTCAAAATTGAAACATGTACATAAATACATAAATTGTTTCCTTAATTTAAAAAGAAACTACCTTGATTCGTAACAAATAGAACGATATTTCTGTTTACTGATTACTTATTTAATAACAGAGGAGAAAATTATTTAATGAAAAAAATCAATTATACCTATATTTATTTATGATGTACTAACTTTTAAATGAATTTAATTACGTTAAATTTCTTAAAATTTTTACTTAAGTACTTAGAATTTAAACAAATATATAGCTACTACAGATTAATAAAGAAGTACTCAATAAATAGGTTATTTTATAACCTTTTAAATTTTCCACAATTTATAAACTACTTAAGTTCAACAATTTAAAATGTGTTTCAAAATTATTTGAATGTCTTCTCATGTTCTGCATTTTTAGAATTTCTCTCATTTTATATTTAAAATGCTATTATACTTTTTATTAAATTCATTTGTTGTTTTTGTAATTGGTAGTTAATGTCTTTCAAGATAAATATATGAATAAATTTTTAAAGGAGAATATGAACTTTTTTACTTTGATTAATCCCGTTGATAGTTCATAAGAACTATTTTTTTACTCAACATTTATATTTGTAGTCATTTTGTTTTCATATTTTTCTTATTTTTGCATAGCTAAAATTTCTACGATTATAATTTTATTAAATAAACAGAAGCAAAAAAGTTATGTGAGTTAGCGTGTATAATTTTCACTTAAATTTTAAGTAAAGAAGTTTAAAATGAATTTATTTACATAAAAGAAGAGGAAAATGAAATGCTTATGTGCATAACTTTTCATCTAGATCAACAAAATTTAAGCTTAATGGATTTATATCATATTTATTTAGTGAACTTTATCCAACAAAATCCATTAAAACTATTAAATTAAAATAGAAATTTTTCGCTAAAAACAAAATTATCTTAAAAATTCTTAATTTATTTTCACTTAACTTTACAAATACAATAACTATTTAAATTTAATAAGTGTAGTGCAAATCGTGCACTTAACTGTCAAGTTTGCTAGAATAAGAAAATTAGGGAAATTTTTTGAAAAAATATTTCTCTTATATTCCTTCTTTCTTGATCCATTGAAAGAGTGATTCATGAGAGAATTTAATGCAATTTATCAACTTAAATTTTGTGTCAATTAATTATTTTCCACTTTTGGTTATAATTTTAAAGACATTAACTGCTTTAATCACGAAAAATTTTTGTAAGTTTAAGTAGTCATTGTCATTTTTTTAAAAATAATTCTTGCATTAACAAAAATTAATTTATGGATGAATAATTAGTTTCAGTTAACTAAACAAAAAAGAAAATTATTTAATTTAATTGAATTTTGGTAAAAGCTTTTTAAAGAAACTTTTGTATACCGAATATTTGTAAAACACTAAAAGCAAAGAATTAGCGAGTATACGAATGCACATTGTTTTAAAAAAACAAGTTTGAAAGATTATAGTAAATGTTTGTTAAAAATCATTTAATTGAAAAGATTAAATATTGTTTTCTTTACTTATAGGTTTTAGAAAAACGTTTTGTGTTCCATTATAAAAGATAGAATTTTC
>JAPDSC010110907.1:47531-79986 GCA_026290005.1 Latrodectus geometricus | reverse complement strand
ATATATATATATATATATATATATATATTTATATCTATATATATAAAGACTGATCTTCGTACTTTATTATAGTTCTTAATCATTTCTATTTAATAAGAGGTTAATATAAAAGTTCTGTGAAACTTCTTGACAAATAGTAAAAAATAACTTTGTGTATTTTTGACGAAATTATTCTCAAATAACTAATTTAATCAAATAAGAGATTAACATTTTAAGCATTTGTTTATTCATGAGTTTACTTTTTAAAATTTGAGTTCACTTTGAAAATATATAAAGAAAAAAATATTTATACTTGTTTAATTTTCAACGTACCTCTACATATTTTTTCCCCTGTTTTTCTAAAAATTGAAGTAGAGAGTTATTTGACCCTTAAAACAAATACTGCTTTCTCTATAAAATAACTGCATTCACTGTAATATAACAAGCCATCCCACAAAATATTAGAATACTTGGGGAATTAAAATAATATGTGAATAATTTTTTCCAATACACAACATTTCCTAATTGTGTTTAATAATTTGATGAATGATGGAACATCTGATTCTAATTTACAATTTAATAAAGACTAAATTCAAGTCATAATAACTGTAAATAATAAAGCATTTTTATCTATAACATGTAAATCGATTTAAGTTATGAATCGTATATGAATTAGTTATTAAGTCTCTCATGGAATATATATGCGCTGAAAATATATAAAAGGATTTAAGTATACCTTCTGACTCTTAATATGTTTACCGAAGAGGATCCATAATAGTCAAAAATCGCATTGATCAATTCGATTTTTGTATAGGATCGAGAAAGATTTACGATGGAAATTTGCAAATTACGCTATAATTCCATATGTAGCTAATATATGTAAGGTAATCACGAAATGCATTTCCACAAATGATTGTATTAATGGAGCATCAAAGTATAAATGATTCAGATCTTATTGTTTATTAATATAAATTACTTTTAAAATGCGTTCTTTATTAAGAGAATAAGATTCTTTTGATGATCGGGAATACCATCACATCTCAGCCTACTACTCTTATTTAAGAAACAATTATGGAATACTGAATTAAGCTTTTTCTTAATACCGACACAGATCTCTGCTGTCTTCAATTTTAAACTGAATATTTCTGTTTCAGTTTCTATTATTCAAATTATTAAAGTACCAAAACTCTTAGAAATTTCTATTTATTTACTTATTTTTTATAGAAAGGAATAATTTTAATGATTAAATATTTCAAATTCTTCTTTTGTTTGAGTTATTATTAGATACTTTATACCTTAAATTTTCTGTCTCTTTTGATACCTATTTTATTGTTTTGAGTATATATCCGTTAATGACAAATGATTTCGAATTCATCAAAGAATGATTGGCTATTTCATATAGGCTTCTGTTTCTTAGACGTACACCACGAGAACACCGCTAGATTTTTCCTAAATTTGACTCTTAATTACAGGTTGTATTAATTGGATTTCCTTTATTTCACAAAACTATTTGAAATGAATGTTTCCTAGTGACTGGAAAATTAATTTATCTAAATAAAAAGAATTCTGAGAGTAATCCTTCAGAAATTCTTATCAATTGAAACATTTTTGCCCAATATCAATATTGACATTAGATAACAAATGATTTATGCCACATTCTAGTTAGATAATGTTAATTTAAAATAAATTTTGTCTTTTATTAGGAAACGCTTTTCATCCCAAAATGTTTCCGTTACCGTTTATAAATCGCACTTATATAGCAAAAGCATACTCTTTTCAAAAACATCTGAGAATCTATATTAGACAAACTTCATTATTTCATTGATTAATGCAAAAGCACTAATGAAATGCGTATCCTTAATCGTGTACTAAATAGTGAAGGAATTATTTACAAAATAAGTTGCCACTGATAACTCATAAGCTCAAAAAAAAAAAAAAAAAAAAAAAAAAAAAGAAGAAGAAGAAGAAGAAATGTGCTGATTGAATCATCCAAAGAATTTTTCCAAATACTATATAAATACTGAAACTCTTGGAGCAATTCTCACTTGCCTATTCATTTTAATGTCCGATACTTCACTTAAATCTCATTTAGTTTAACCTAAATCTCAATATAAAGTTACATACATTCATAATCATAACCATTAATCTATTTAACAAGTTATCAATAAATGTCAGATTTTATGTACTTTCCCCTTGAAACTTCAAGTACTATGTGGAATTTAATGCTGATTAATTTTATGTGCATTGAAGAGAAATTGAACACGAAGATTTAATATTGGCCTTTAATTTGTGGTCAAGAACTATTTCCATATGATTTATTCCAAGTAATCCTTCATATCTTTTGAATAACTTAATATGAAGATTGATTAACAAGAAAGTTTATTCATTTAATTTGCTTAAAGCAAGTAATTCCCGTTTGTTTAAAGCAATTAGGTTAACATTATAAATTATTTCGTTCCTATATTGGATGTCAATTGAACCAACCATATAAATCCAAGAATAATCTCTGTAATTATTTTTTTTAAATGTTTCTTGTACTAAATATTATCCTTAGCCCAGTTAGAATGATTACGAATCTATTCGATGTGACAAAATTTAAGTAAGGAGATCTCTAAATAACAAATACTGTGACGTTGCTTGATTTTGCAACTTTTCCGATCGTAATTCATTAAAATAATTTAATGTGCTGCTATTACAATATGTTTTTTTTATTCAGTTACCGAAAAAAAAGTATCCAAATAAAATTGATGAATCCAGGTTCTATGCACTGCATCATAATGGTCGCATTCGTGTTTGACGGCATCTTGGTGAACGCACACTGGCAGCATGCTTTCGTCATCCTCATACTGGGCCATCACCTAGCGTGATGGTATGGAGTGCCATTGGGTACAAGTCTCGGTCACCTCTTGTTCGCACTGACGGTTCTTTGAACAGTGCACGTTACATTTCTGGTGTGTTACGATCCGTGGCTCTACCCTTTATTCGAGCCTTGCCAAACCCTACGTTTCAGCAGGATAATACCCGACCGCATGTTGCCGGTATCGTACTGACCTTCCTTGATACCAAACATGTTCGGCTGTTGCCCTGGCCAGCACGTTCTCTTGATCTTTCACCAATAGAAAACGTCTAGTCAATGGTTGCCGAGCGACTGTCTCGTCACCAAACGCCAGTCACCACAGTTGATGAACTTTGGCATCGTGTTGAAACTGCATGGGCATCTGTACCTGTACATGTAATCCAATCTCTGTTTGACTCAATGCCCAGGCGTATAACTGCTGTTATTACTGCCAGAAGTGGTTGTTCTGGGTACTGATTTCTCAGGATCTATCCAGCCAAATGTTTTGAAAATTTAATCACTTGTTATTTCTAGTATAATATATCTGTTCGATAAATATTATTATGTTATCTGCATTTCTTCCTGGTGTAGCAATTTTAATGGCCAGTAGTGTATGATTTTTAGTAATATATTTTGAATAAGCATTTGTAAGAATCATTTTGTTTGATTCAATTCAGTCAGTTCTTAACAAAGATTTAATATTTTACTTTTTAATGAGAATCATATTTTCAGGTGGTAAATATCGCTTTCATAATGCACACCTGTAATAAGTTTACAGGTTTAAAATTTGAAGTTATGAACCTTAGGGAATCGATTTAACATTTAGATATTGTTTTATATTTATTTATTGTTATTTAAATATTGTTTTATATTAAATGCTTGCAAATCATCTGAACAAGGATTTTCTTAATATATAACGCAATTTTCATCCTACTATTTGACATGTAAGAAGTGCTGCATGTCTACCTCATCTTAAAACTCTCATTAATCATCAAACATTCTTTTCTTTATAGTTTATTACATATCACTATTTGAGATTTTAGTTTTTTTCCAAACAATCGATGTTCACTGTGTTTCTTGATATTCTTTGGAGTGAAAATTCAAAATTTGCAACTTCCTTGGTTTCCTTTATCTATGTCTAAAAAGCCTGAATCTTTTAAATATTGACAACTTAGCATTTCAGCGATAATAAATGACAAAACGCTTTTAGCAATAAAGTAGATATTTTTTATATGGTACAATCTACCATTCACCCCCGTAATTGGTTGTATGTTCTCTTTATTTGTGTATTCACGCTCATATCAATTTTTCGGCATTTGAGTGTGTTATACATTGCTCACAAAATACAGGTTTAGTAAAAAACAAGTAAAAGTAATTAATAAGCTAATGAGAAATGCAGACTTTAGTTAAAATTGCTTATGCCTAAAATTTAGCCAGAAACAACTCATTTTATGTATCGATGATTTTTATATCACAATAAATTGTACATGTAAAAAAAAGCTATTCCAAAATTTTAACTTTTTTTGTTTCCATACATAATTTATGCCCTTCTAAGGAATAAACATATTCATTGAAACTGAAGAAATAGTTAAATGTATATATTGAAATGAGGTTCAACTTCCCATTAAGAAGTGTAATTTCAAGAGAAAAATGATTAGAGTGCATTTTTACTTTAATATTTCATAAGGAATAATATAGAAATAAGATCTTGTGTTATTATTTCCAACTCAGCGTATTATCTTGCCTTAATTTTGAAATTCACAATTTTTTTTTGTGACACATAATTGTGAGCTCTAATTTTTTTTAAAAAAATAATTTAAAATGAGTTATTCAAAATATTTTAAAATGTTAGAATATATGAACTATGTTTTGTTTAATCTTACAAAATATTCTATAATGTTATTGTCATTTTGACTTTGTCATTGAATGAAGCGTAAATGTGTATGCAACTCAGTATATCATGTAGTTTTCAACTTGTTTCTCAAGAATAAGAATACGAGTCATTACGAAAGTAAATAAACAGCAATTACAAAAAATTAATTTTTAAATTGTTATTAACTAGCTTTTGAAGACAAATAGAAACTCTAAGGATAGACGACAAACAAAAATTCCAAAGCGTAGACAAATAGAAATTTCACTAATCACATTCAGTGTTATTTGCTGGACAACTTCTAAGTAGGTTCATCAGTAGCTTCATCAAGTTTCCAAATATGTCAAACATTTGTAGATACGTTGAGAATGATTATACTGCGAGACAATGGTTAAAAAATTAGGTATGGAGATTAGGCAAATGATGCAGTTAGTGTGCCAAGCACTCACTAACTTCTGTGCGTCCACATTCCCCGAGTTTTACTAAAAGCTAAATGTACAATTTGGGATACGTTTGCAAATGCTAGATAATACAGATGAAGTTAATTCGAGAACTAACATTATAATTTTTCTGTAAATAAATTTGTTTATTAAACATTAAAAATTGCAATAACTTTATTAGCTATTTAATATATAGATATGCGATTCATAAGAAAAAGAAATTCAATTTTTATAATTGGAATTCACTTTAAAATTAAAATTGCTTATGAAAATGTTTCACGTGAAAAAAGGAATATTCAATATTTGCTAAAATATATTTGTTACGTAAATAAGCGGAAATTTTTAATATGCTCACTGAAGAAGAAAAATAAAGTTATTAAGACTTTCAAACTTTCAATGCAAATTGAATTAATTAGAATTCTTTGCCATAAAGTGGTCGCTACCTAAATTAATATCAGAAATTGAGTTAATAAAAGAAAACCAAGCACCTATTTTAGTAAGAGTTTCATTCTTCAAAATGTGCTGAAAAGCTCTGCGATGAGCAACGTTTCCATAGTAACTTCCATTTAATTAGATTCAATTCTAGCTCTTTTAATATTCGCTGTGCGTGTGCCAAAATTTAAAAGTTTCCTTGAAACTAATTTAATATTTAAGATTATGGAATAATGTCATGCACAACATATTACATATTTTGCATTCTAAAAAATAGTTTAATCTGGCAGAAGTAATTGAGTTATATTATATTATTGATATTTTCATTACATTACCATATTTGACCATGTTTACGAATAAACAAATGTGTAATAACACAGAAATTTTAAATAGTGAAAGAAATATATAAAATAATATATATCATGTTCCTCTATTTTTGTTGAAGTAGGTTTGTTAGTTTAACAGTTCAGTAAAAAAGAAAATCAGGTTGCATTTATTGATGATAAAATGAAATCTTATAAAGTATGCTCTTGTATTGATATAAACATCAATATTTAAAAAAAAATTGTATATTTGATAAACATGAATATATGTAGAAAAGACGTATTTTTAATCAAGTTAAATAATTTTATAATACATGTTTTGAACGTTTTCTCATCTTCCTGAGTTATTTCAAAATATGACTTTTATAAAAAGTGAAGAGATTCTGATAAAAATATTTTAATTTATTCATTTTATTGTAAAATATGTCTTATATACTATATAATGGAAATTAATACTATATAATGGAATTCCATTATATATTAATACTATATAATGCAAAATTAACATTGAAATTTATACTCATTTTAAAGTATAAATTGCTTTTCTGTTGTAACATTTTTGATGAAATTGAATAAATAAGAAGATTATTTAGAAAATAATAAACAATTATTTTTTTTTAGATGACTATACAGTATTTTGATTTATTTATTTATTTTGTATTTGTATGAAATGTGATTAAATTTAAAATTGAAACGCATACTAATAATAGTTGTATTCTCTTTAACATTTATGTTAATGATTTGGTAACCAAATTAGAAAGCAATAAAGGTACTAATGTCTGTATATTCGCAGGCTTTGTTTTAAGTTGAACAGAAAGAGAAAATTCTAGGAAATATAAAAGCCAAAGGAGGGAAAATAACTTGAAATTATTTTGAATTACTTACAGACTTGGTCTAAAGAGGACAATGTTATTAATAAAAACAAAACAGTTTAACAGTTTTCTTTTTATTTTCGATGATACATTAAGGCAGATTTATAAATAAACAACTTAAATTAATAGTTCTTAAAATTAGAATGTTTTATTTGGTAAAATGTTTGTGATTTTTTTTTCTTTCTTTTTTCTTTGTTGAGTACCAGTATTCCCATTTCCCAACCGGGATTGAAACCCAGGACCTGCCTTTCTGCAGTAATTAGATTAGATGGATGACCATTAGACAGGATGGTGGTGTGATATTATTTACAATAGGAATATGTTTCATTTTTTTTAGTAATATTTCAAATATATCCATAAAAATAGACATATTCAATTATGAAACCATTTGTAAAAACCAATTAGTTTTTAATAAATTTTGAATTGTCGTATCTAATTTGCAGTTATCTTAAAATTAGAAATAAAAATAAGAAATGTTATTCGAAGATGATATTTTATTTCTGCATATTTTATTATATACTTTCTTAGAGATGTTGCATAAGAAAATGTACAGTTTTACTTTTTATTATATTTTACATTCCTGGTATCTTATTCAGGTCACTTCTTTGGTTTCAACAGTCAAGAGCAGATCAAATTATTTTGATGATCCGGGACGTCCGTGTAAACATTTTTTAGACTTTTACAATGTTTGTCTTTGAGACTTGATCCATCATTCTTTTCCGCATACGTGACATGAACATAACATAAACCAACGCAATATATGGATAAAACCACTCGGCACAGAAATTGGCCGTTGAATGAACGATTCTTCCATTATTCAATGAGATAAATAAACTTACCAAATATTTTAGGAATAATGTAATTTTAATTCATTTACAAACTTTTTCCATCAGTTTTTGTTCTAAAAATTATATTTCATTCTTATAAAATAAGATCATTAATAAAATCTAATTGGAAACTACTTAATTTTTTTTTTTTTTCACTGAGAGAAAATATCATTATTATTGTTTTTCTAGATACCATACCATTATCTAAAAAAATGTGAATCTAATGCCTAGGCCTAATTAATTCTTTAAATAAATCGCAAAATTACTAATAAGTATTCAAGCAAAATTATTTAAAATTAATGAAAAATAACATGTTTCGGTTGTTGAAAATAGATTATAATCTGATTCCATTATGGTGTTGCTGTTGTTACTGATGACACTTGACATAGTCAAGCCCGTCAGTCAAGAAACTAGGCAAATGAAGTCAGAAAAAGAGCGTCTTCCGTTTTTTAAATAGGGCACCCTTATACGAAGGTGGAAGTACAATTTTTGGCTCATAGATGGCAACACCATCTGAATCTTTCAATTTAGAGTTTGAAAGCAGTGAAGACCCCTAGCCTGGCTCTAACCACCCTCAGAGGTATTAAGTTGTAATGGGAACATGGAGGGCATTGTGACCCGACGTATTTTACGTGCCCCATTCGCAATTAGTGAACACGGTGAATCTTCTGTTAAGCCGGGATTCGAACTCTCAATCTTTTCGTAACGAGAACAACTCCCTTACCAACCAGGGCACCGCGGCCTCTCTATTATGGTAAATTCGTATAGCAAAAATTATTAAAAATCTCCCTAATTTGGACGAAATAATTTTATCCGCAAATTTTTTTTTTATGTTTTTATTGAAACAATAAATAAAAATAAGTTCAATTTGAATAACTATTTTTTTTTTTTTGCTTGATCGTTCTTTAATTTACTACAACAGCTTAAGTTAAAAATATTTTAAAGATATTTTTATCTTAAACTACTACAGCTCTTAAATTTATAAATATAAATCTCTTGTTACATCATAATTTTTTAGATATTGATAAATATTAAGCGATGTTGCATTTATTGGAAGAAGAAATATAATATAATTCTAAAACTGTAAGAAATATGTACTTATGTATTTAAATTTTAATATATATTGCATGAAAACATCAATCTAAAACTATAAGTATTTAATTCAGTAAAAGTTTTAAAGCTATTAGTACAAAGTAAAACTGGAGAGTTAAATTTTTTTGTTAACTTTCTGCTTTATTGCAATCCCATTACCGAGTACCCGGATCCTTTAACTCCGCTCAGCTCAATACTATCATTTTAATGACGTTGGTAATTAACGCTGTGTGAAAATAAATCACAAATGAGGTTTTCAGCTATAAAACCCTTATACTGAGTAAAGTCGTAAATGGTTTAATTTTCGTTACGTGCAACACTGAAGAAGATTCTACATTGCTAAATATGAGGAGAGATAACTGACTGTACAGTAGTGAGATCACGTTAAAGTTGGAAAAGTTTGTTAAATTACTCGATTTATTTGTATCATTTCACTCAATCACTGTTTCCATTTTAAAAGTTTCTATCTTAGATTCAATTTTAACTGCAGTTTCTCCAAAAAATGATTGAAATGAAAAAATGAGTTAAAATATTTAACTAAAATAAAAAAAAATATATTTTTACTAACAATAAAGGAAAGTAGTTAAAAAAAAACATACATATTTTTATATCTATGTTAAAAATCATTTTTGTAGAATATATGTAGAGATATTCACTGATTTAAAAATGTGATTAAGACCACAATAACAAATAAAACTCTTCTTTCAATTTGCACTACAACATATTTTATTTGTTTGATAAAATTCATGATAAACACAATATAGTCGACTAAAGTTTAATGGTAAAAATGTACTTCTCAATTTTTTACACAAGAATTTACTATAAATGTTCACAAATCGATATGCAATTTTTTTTAACTATTCTTAAGTTTAAATCTTGACTCTTAAAATATAATATCACAAAGTAAAATAAAAAGTTAACAATATCAGACATGTATATAATTTTCCTTAGATGAATGAAACGAAGTAAGTTTTTGATTCGTATTTTCTAAATTATCATTTTTCCGATTATTTTCATTTTAAACTTAATAAAACTTATATACTGAAAGAAAATACTTGTACTTAAAATCCACTTTTACCCGTGATTTTATTTGATGTGTGAGTGTATGTTTGTATATAACAAGTAAAACACTTCAACAAGTAAGTTGACATTTATAAAGGCGTCTGAACACAGTAAACTACTACATTTGTCACCCCGCTACTTACACAGATGCTGATTAGTTTAAGGATTTTTTTTTTTTTTTTTTTTTTTTGCCTACAGGAAGAAATGTCAGTTATCTATTGTAGTTGCCCGGCCACCACCAGTCCTTCTTATAGCTGTATCTATGTTTTGGAAGACTTTTCAAGAGCTTGAAATGGGCCATTTTTATTAAATTTTGCAAAACTAGGAATTTTTCTAGATATTTCAAGATATGTTGATTCATAAAACATGGAATTTCCTTAATATATATTTAATAGGTAAATGCTTTCCCATTAAAACATGTAATTTTTTCTGTCACCTATTTATGATCAAACATTTGAACTGTGAACACAAAGAAAATACTTGAAAAAAAAATATTTTAAGCGGCTAACAATACACATTTGATTGAGATAAAAATTTCTTCGAATATTTTGATTGTATTTCCATAGTTTACTTTTAATGAAGGAAATTTTTTCTAAGTAAATACATATTATTTCCAAATTATTCATGTATTAAGAAATATCTTTTTGTATTTCTTAATTTAAAACAATTTAAATTACTTTAAAATAAAAATTTTATTAATGATCATGGCTGGAAATTCACATTTTTAAGCTTCAATTGTATGCCATTGATTTATTGAAGCTGACATTGATATATTGAAACTCAAATTAAACAAAATTATCCTTTTTTTTTATTTTTACCTTCTTGTAACCTTAATACTCTTTTCGAATGATTCAAAACATAAAAAATATTATTAGATTGTTAAAGATAAATGAGACAGAATGTCATTAACAGTATCTGATATATCGACAAATACGTCTCTTTCATGCTCAGAAACAAATATATATGCATCAGCAAGTAAGGGTAAATAAACAGGCATATTTAAAGATAGAAGAAAACGGAAATAATTTTCTATTTTCTTGTTTCGTATTATTTTAAAAGACTACCTCAATTACAGTTCCCAATCTTCACTGAGTTAAATCATGCATATAAGCCAATTTAATGTTGATACAAATGCATTCTTCGGTGATTAATGAATGTTCAAATACTTTTCGAATCATTTTTCTTTTGTAAGGGAATGACATCTTAGAACAACTAAATCAAAATAAACCTACCAAATATCGTAAGGAATGAAAAATAAAACCCATAAAAATATGTTTTTGATAACTGACATAAATATCTTATTAAGATTAAAAAGTGACAAATTAATTAATAATTATGGGAAATAATTCCTCTATATTACTATTTTATTTAGATTGATATGATGAATGTTAAATTAGCTTCTTATATTTAATATTGAAAATTACATTGAAAGTTTGTACAAGAACACTACAAACAATATAAGAATTATTGATTTTTTAAAAACATTTAATTGCTTTGTTTTTTTAATCATGCAGGAGGTGCATAACGGTAACTAATTATAGATCATTTGGGGATGACTAGTTCACCCCAGTCAATTTAATAAAAAATGAGCTATGAATTTAAAAAATATTATTAATAAACAACGATTTTGTTATTTAAATAGATAGCTATAATTATTTTCTTCAGAAAAAATTTTATTTACGGAGATATATCATTAATAGATTATAAAGAAAATGTATCAATGCTTTATCTCCGTGAATAAATACAACTTACGGCCATATTCACTTAACACGGGTTAAACTGAGTGTAGCCTATCTCGGGAACAATTCAACTTTAGCATGACTCGCTGATTCTTATTCATGAAGCAGGGAAATTCCCGTGTAAAACAACTTTGAGTTAACCGAGCAAGACATGTAAGACGGCTTCTGATTGGCTAGCAAAAAATGTAAACAAAACTTCGTAGCTAGCGGGAAAGTGTTTCGTCAAGATGGACAAAAGATTAAATTTTACACAGTTAGAAATTGCGACACTAATGTCTAAAAAGTTTCAAAATCATTTCCCCTACTTTCATACACACATCTCGCTCTTCTTTCCATTAATTCAAGATTTTGCAAATCTTGCACATCAATGTCAACAAACATATCGCTTAGGTCCGCCATTGTTTGCTGATTCGGCGCTAACACTCCGAAATCGTAGGGTTATTCTAGGGATCCATATAGACGAGTTAATCGCTGTTTTTGTCGTGGTGAATCACGTTTCATAACTTAACTTGCCCTTTATCCTGAAACTTCGTTTAACTCTGGTTGGTGAATACGGCCGTTAGATATTCAACACGTAGGTCATTGTTGGGTTATGGATTTTTTTTTTTTTTTGATATTAAATATCTTTTTATTGACTTGAATTAATTTCACTTCTCTCTAAAGCATTTGCACAAATTTTCATATGTGTCTCTTTGAGAGATAATGCTTGATATTTAAGCAATTTTTATATTAACATATTACTATGAAGGGTTTTTCATTGATCTAAGATTAACTCTGGTATTTAACTCCTTGGCAATCAATGGGCAATAAAACAGTTATCGGCCGTCTTGGTTTGTTCGAGTTATGAAATATGATGGAGACACCTCATTTACTGTATCTAAATCTCCATTTGTTGCATTATTAAATTGAATAATTTCTGGTTTTTTTCAACAATTTCCTCAACGATCAACTTTTAAGAAGTTGTTTTTCATATTTTTGATTTTTTCCCCGTTATTTAAACTGTTTAATATTTGCTTATAAATGTTTTCTGTTAATTCCGATTCACGTTCTTATTCCTAATCAAATTTATCATCATTATTATGACAATTGTATATTTTATTAACAGATTTATTCTCCCAGGTTTTGAATACTATTTTTTTGCAGAAAATTCAAGATCATATAATTAAATTAAAACTGTTGAATAATAGTATTGGCTGAGCATAAGTATGACGTAAAGCTTTATATTTTGCAATCATAACAATATACGAGAGGAGTTTTGTTTTCACAAGCTCATATGATTAATGGCCAGTAGAGCTCATTTTGCTTGAGGATAATAGCCTTTGGTACTGGAATCTTGAATAAGAGGTGGAAGTTTTTACGTGTATCTAACTGAATATATTTGTTTTAAAAATCTTATTCTTCCAATCTTATTCCACATTGTGTACTAACGTCACTGTCTCAAATTTAATGTTTTACATAATACAAGATGTTGCACACGTGAAATTATCGTGCATAAAAATTTGACAATCTTCATGATAAATCGTATGGAGATATGATTTATATTCCATATCTTATAATGATACATTCCAAACCATTTGAAACTTATCATATGCCACTCTATAAGCAGCAACAAATTTTAAAGCTTTACTCAGACACTTGTTTCCTGTAGACTATATAAACTGCATTAATTTATTGAGAATTTATAAAGCTCAGTTATTTGAATGTAAGCACTTGAAAAATTTTATTTGTATTATAACTGTATATTAAATTAAAACAATTAAGCTAAGAGTGTTAAGCTAGGATTAAACCACTTGAACGTATTTTGTGATGATATATCCACTAAGCTCTTTTTAAAATAAGAAATTAATGAGTAATTTCTTAATATTGCTAAAAAATGAATTTTCAATATTTTTAAATTTTCTGGGACGAATTTTTCTATCACAAATTTTCAAACATCGATACAATTGATAATATGGTTTTCCAGTGAATGCACATATATTTTTTTCTTTTGCATTTAAATATCATACGATTCATGAAATCATGATTCCCAGAGAAACATTTATTACAAGAAATATAAAATTATGAGAATCAGGCAACAATTAAAAAGATATTTAATCTAACATTTATGATTTCTGGAATTGATTATGTATAATGTCCATATCATTATTTAATGTAAATATCAGATTAAAAACAATGATATCTCAATTATAGTTCATCAAACTTTCAAATTTGTACATTATTTCCTCTCCAAGATATAGATAATAACTTATTTTACTTATAAAAATACAAGTTATATTTTTTATAAATCAGCATTTTCCAGAAACACGTTCTAAGCAGTTATGTTTTCTATATACATTAAAAATGAAAAAAAAAAATTCTCTGTTGAAGTAAACATTCAAATCTGTTAAATTGCTTCAATTTAAGAGTATGCCTTGTTTGAAACACTAATACATTTTAACTAATTGAAGATTTTCAATATTTAAAGGAATTTTATAATTATGAGAATAAATAAATCATTATTTCCTATTAAAAATTCTAGCAATTTTAGATTTTTAAATTAATTGAACCTCCTTATTTTATGCTTCAAATTTAAAATGTATTTGAGTGAAAATCAATTTGCTATGATCTTATAATTTTGGATTCATTTATGACTTTCTAAAATATAAATTAATACGTTTTCTTTTCTTTTTTTGCTTCCAACGATTAGTTTGATAATAAAATTCTATAATAAAGCAAACGAAGGATAATTTTTATTAACGTTAATTAATTATTACAAATCTAAATATCATTACTTCATCTTTTAAATTTTAGTATCAAAAAGAAATATAATCGTCCAAAATTAAAATGTATTTAAAAATATTTTGCCAAACCAATATTTTTATATGGTACCAATATTTTTGTACAAGCTTCAAAATCTGTTCAAGTTTCAAAATGTATTTGCTTTAAGGATTTCTGAAATGTAAGCAAATTACTTCCAAATAACACAAATAGTAGAAAATATGCTTCAATGATGATATTTACTTAAACATGAGGTACAGGAAATATTAGCAATCATTGAGGAAATGGAAATTTTCCGGAGATAAACCCCAAGAGGCAACTGCCCTGAACATATATACAGAAACAAATGTTATGTTTTAGATATCGTTATTGCTTCTTCTAATAGTCTTGTGTCCCATTACGCAAACCCCACTCTTTATTCATAGATAGTTCTGTTTTCTTGAGTATTAGAAAACTCTTTCTAGGACATGCTTGTAGTCAGCTACCGAGTTAAACGTGATCTACTTACATCAAAATTTTTGTATTCTATTATTTTCTATTATTATATCGAACAGACAATTGATTTGATTTGGAGAATATATATATATATATATATATATATATATATAATCTATACAATCTTATACTATTTAATTAACTATAGATGCATAAAAATTTAAATTATATATTTGAGAAGAAAAAAGCATTTTAAAATTAAGACAAATTTAAAACCTAATTTGGTTGATATATATTTTCTCAAACATTTGTTGAATGAATGCATAAGTAAATCAAAAAATATGATGTATAAAAAAATGTCAAGCATAAGGAATATTGAAGTTTATGATAAGGAGTTAATATATTTCTATCATCTATGTAAATTTTTATGTCTCAATAAATATAATTTATATTGCTTTAAATTCTCTGTATAATATTGTCTAAAAATTCAGTCATGGTTTATTTATTTATTTTTTTTAAAGTACTTAGGATAAATTTTCAATCCATGTAAATTTAATCTAAATGCTTTAAAAATTTTAACTAAAAATTCACTTTTATGATTTAAACTAATTATTTTAATCACTAGATTAATCTGATACTTTTTTTTTTGTTGAGTGCCAGCCAAATGGCAGTATGGGTGCGCTGCTCCACTCTTTCAACTGAACCGCAATTGGGTATGGAGTCCGACTACCTAAGTACACACATGCCATAGGAACCCGTTTATAGGGTAGGCAACCATTCACTACCCATTCATACAAGGAAAGGACAAAGACAGGAGAGAAAAAGAGAAAGTACATCCACACCCCGACTGGTATTCGACCCCAGACTTCCCTATCCGCAGTCAGGAATGCTGACCACAAGACAGAGTAGGCGGTGGTACAGTTAATTAATTCCATTAAGTATTTATCACATTAGAAGAACACATAAAATGTACAATTAAAGCCATTTTGAAATATGAATTGAAAAAAAAGAGTGCATATATATCTAATTTGAATGATACTTCATAATATAACTGGTATAATATAGTTTAATATTTATATAGTTTAATTTAATATTTATTTTTGCGTGTAAATATTAAAATTAATATAGTTTGATTTCAATCTTTACACGCATAAATAATTGTGTAAAATTAAACAACTTCAGATAATAAAAGTTTCTATGCAGATAATATTCACATCTAATTCAGTCAATTTAATTCAGTTTAAAATTTTAATAAATTTTACATTTTATAGAAGATATACAATATCATGAAAACTTAACGAATCTCAAAATATCGTTCATTTCTATTCAGATAAAATGGAATTTATTGCGATTTAGTGCTTGACATACTTAAAAAAGTTTTAATCAGATAAAAAAACAATTTTTATGACACAATTTATTTTATTTCACTTCTCTAAATAATTTTTTCATAATAAAATGTTTAAATTAAAATTATTGTTTTAAATATAGTAAAATATGAGGTCTTACGTAAATGTAAATTCTATACAATTTTTAATTTCATATTTTATAAAATCAGTATTTATTAACACAACAAACTAAATAAGTGAAGAATAGGAAAGTAATAGAGAATTATTAAACATATAAAAACCAGTAAAAACTAGATTTGCTTAAAAGTATAGGCATTCTTAATTTATAATATCAAAAATAATTATATTTCAAAATAAAATAAAAAAAAACGTATCAATTACAATGATTAGATTTAAATGTGTTAATATCTTAATAATTGTTAGTTAAAATGCTGCTGATCATACAAGATCATAGGTTTAATGTCTTTGACTATGCTGCGAAGATTTTTCGAATATTTTCCAATTATAGTTTATTGCAAATAATTAATGATATTGAAAGATGTGGGAAATGCAGTGTTATTTTTATGAAAAAGAATTTAATTTAGTCACCTTAGAAATTATGAGGTTGTTAATTTAATATTTTTTTGAAATATGCATATAATATTTTTTAAGAAAAATTAAGTATCCTTTTTCATGATAAAGCATCAATTATTGTCTATTTTTTTTGACATAAACTCTATTTTCCTTATTTTCCACCCATTTTTAATTATATTTTGGAAATGTGAAAAATGTATTTATCAAACATTATTATAGCAAGTTTAATTTATTTTAATTATAGGATAAATGTGTGATCGATTTTTGTAATTATTTTCAGAGAAAACATTAAAATGAAAATGACAGCACATTGTAGTTGACAAAAAATAAATCATATAAAAATCTCTTATTTTTCAAACTAATTTTAATCTACGAGGGTCATTTATTTATTTATCTATTTTTTTAAAGAATTTATATAATAAAAGTTGTGAAAAATTTTTCTACAAAACTTTTTCAAAGCGAGTTCAAGCTCCAATTATTCGCATATGGATAAAATCAAAAATCTAAGCTCCTATATTGATCTTTGCATGATATCATAAATGACAATTTAAAATGCAAATATTAATATTTGCAACAGCGTCAAAACAGCTAGACATCGTTCGAAGGTTTCATGAAATATTAAATTAGAAAATTCTAAATTCTTTAAATTAATCACTAGTAAGTGAGAACGTAATCATAAATCGGAATCCGGGTTAACTTTACGGAACTATTTATTCCCGTTACTGGCTTTAACACAAGGGATGACAAAGCTGTCAAGTTCACTTTGTGATTAAAGTGCAGAGTATGGTAGAATTAGGGCACAAGGAGGAGAATTAAATCAGTGACCTTTACAGAAGATACTTCAAATTGAATCAAATGTCAAAGATCTAGAATGAACCGACAATTTAGAGTACATTGATAGGAGAGAACTCCTTTAGGTAGTTCATTTCTGATGCGATTTAACTTGATGACTCTTATCAACAAAGTATCGATGACTCTATTATAGCAGTGATAAAACCAGCAGTGTGATAATAATTAAATAAAATATAAAGATATCGAATGATTGAGAATTGAAATCATTATGAATAAAATATTTTGCAATGAAAATATTAACATAAGCATAATACATAGAAAAATAATTATACCATATTCATTAATACAATTTATCATTAAAATAATTTTAATGTGAAGATCAATTCTAAAGCAATTATTTAATTTCGTTTAAGTTTAAAAAAATCTCAACAATGTGAAATCCAGTTAAATAATTTAGTCTACATTTTTAATAATTTAACTTGTTACGAAAAATAAAGACAATTTAATTTTCAAAGTAATAGAATAATGTTTTTTTACAAAAAGTATTTTATTCGAAAGTAATTTGTATCTTCATTTTTCAAAATTAATGTATGTATTTTATTTTAACAAATACAGCAGAAATTTGTTATCTAATGTGTTTTAATAACTGTAATTATGCTTGGTATATATTATGGAATGAACGATTATTGATAAATTATTGCAAAAATTAAACTATTTTCCTCATTTTGTATTCTTCATCGGTGTCAAATTCATGTTTTTGAGCATTCGCCATGGTATCAGCTTCTAAATGATGAGATTTACTAACTATGGAGGTTGACAAGGGAGAAATATTGAATTCCTCCATATATAAGATGTCATGCATTCCAAAATTTGCAGTACACAAAATTGAAATAATCTTAATGGCCGAGACAAAAAAAATCATATATTACTCTTATATAGATTTCATATACCTACTCTACAGAAAATATCGTTATTTCCATTTTTGTGCCACCAAGTGGGATTTTTCAAGGATATTTTGTACTAACAGTATTATAAGTCAATTTTAAAGCCTATATTTAAACTTAATTTACATATACTTAAATTACCTATTCTTAAATTAATTTACAGAAGTATAGGAAATTAATTATATTAATTGCCTATAGTTAAATTTAATTTACAGAAGAATTTTACTGCTTCCATTTATTACTTCTATTTAAACTTTTACTATTATAGTTAATTACTATTGAATAAGATTTTCTTGTGTTGTATGACAAAAGAGTTTTATTGATTTCGTCTCTTATAATGAAGTAAGTTACAATTCAATTCCTGTATTTTGTAGTATTGTCTCTCAATAATTAATGATATGTAGAGAAAATATATCTATGGAGTCAAAGTTATGAGACATGTTTATCTGCATTAACAAATTATATTTCTGTCTATCAAAAACAACTCAAGAATGAAAGAGTTAGGTTTTTAGTTAGAGTTAGGAATAAAAGAATTTTATTGCATTTAACTGGGCTAATAATTTCTTATTAGTAACATAAATAATGTGATTTTAATTTTGTTTAAACTGTATATTTTGAAATAAATGTAAATAAATGATTAATTGGAAATATCAATTCATTTAAAATATGCTGTTCTTCAAATTCAATTAAGTATATGTAATTTACTATTATGACATAAGCAAAACTGAAAGAAATAATTAAACTTATGCAAATATCACAATGGGATAAATGTTTGTTTAATATTTATTATTTTTACACATATTATGCAAATGCTTTGCCATTTGATACCAGGTAATTATTCTACTTTTCCTTAAAAACAATATATGCATTTATTAATTGCATGCGTTTCAATAGTCATTATCAGATATAATTTAGGGATAATTTGTTGAAGGAATATAAACTGAATTATTTATAATTATACAGTAAGTAATAAGAAAAAATTTCCTTAAAGTAATTTTATTGTAAAATAATTAAAAATAATTTACTTTTAAGTATAATTGCTAATATAATAAAAGAAACTTAATTAAAATAATTTACTTTGAAAATGACATAATTAAAAACGTATAAAACAACAAGATTTTAAAGGGAAGAGTTTATATTCTTCCTGCATTGGCAAAAGTTAGTAATTAAAATTAATCTTAAACCAAATAAAGCTTTTAAATTAACGATATAATGATACAGAACTGTTTCCATTTGCAAACATTTATAGACTAACTTAACTGGAAGTATAATTTTCAGATATTTTCACTAGTTCCTGCATCTTATTTTTAAAACTTCGATATTAAACTGACGGTACGATTTTGGACATTCATATATTTTACAATATGGAGATAAATATGATATGAGACTTACATGACATGATTAAACACACGAAAAATAAAAATAATTTCTATTATTTGAAATCTTTGATCATTATTTCTGATTCTGGCAATAAATAATACCAAAAGTATTTTACATTATGATATATATTTTGTATATTATTAGAATTATAGGGACAACTATATACTACATTATAATTATTTTAAAATTTACAAACTATTTTTGTATTATTAATATATTACAATCTATACTTTCTGAAAATAATTTTGAGTAAAACCTCTAAATCTATCATCATTTTAAGTAAATCTTTCTATTTTTAAATATTGCTATATATGTAAGTCCGAATCTAAGTAAGTTTTATTCATGATATAAGTATCATCATGAATAAGTTTTATTCATGACGATATAAATACTATTGAATAAAATTAAAATTGAAAATAAGTTCAATCCTTTAAGCAAGTTTATTTCTATGAAAACGACAACCACTAGCTTAAAAAAACATTTTGCATAATTTAATTACTAACTTATACGATAGTTTTTCTTTCGTTAATGTTAAACTAGGTGTTGGATATTACGTCCAAATATAATTTAGGTAATCTGTGTGAATCTCAACTATTTTATAATAATCAAAACTTTAAGACAATAAAATAATTGAGAATACTGAAAGCATAAAATGCTTATCTAGTAAATTAAAAAATATATCAAACTCAGATTTAAATTTCATCATTTGAGTAACTTTATAAAAAGTGAAACTATGAAAAAGATATTAATGTATCATAATCCATAAAAATATACTTCATTATTTATTAAGAACTAACTATTTAAAAATTAAAAATTTTGTGATTAGGGTAATTAATGTGATAAATGTCAATTAAATTATGTAATTCAACAGATTACGCATTTTTATATATTCTGTTTACAAACATATAAATATTTTTATATAGATAATAATAGAAATACTTCATTTCACTTAAATTTATATTTTATTGTATATAAAATTATTTAGGAAATAAAGAAATTTTAGATTGATCATCTTAAACTATACATATACTTTAACTTATACAAGAATGCAAGTTTTCTGAAAATAGGATTGACCATGTAAAATATGTTTGATTGAATTTGTTCTATATGTTAAATTGGTATACAGAAAAATAATGTACTGGAAGAAAAATCTATAGCCGTCAATCAGTGACTAGAGGACATTCGAGTACATTTGAAATTTTTAATGTTTATTGAAAATGCTAAAATTTGTGTTTATTTAATCCGTGAAAAAAATATAAAAAGTTAACAGTTTTCATAAATTTAGAATAAGATTTTTATTTTATAACAATGATGAACTTTAAAATTGATAAACATATTAATCTGTTAAAAAATGTAATAATATAGTAATAATATTATTACAATTTTTACTAATAATTATAATAATCTGTTAAAATTGATAAATTCATTCATCTCTGTTTTCTGTATCTACCTATTTACAGATTTTATAAATTTTTATTAAGTTCATAAATGTAATTATATATTAAATATAATTTTTTATAAACAAAAAGACTTTAATTTATGAAACTAGCTGGAACCAATTATATAAATGTTAATTTATGTGGGTGTCAAAATAATCATTCTTTTTCTACTAAATCTTTCTTGCAATTTTGGTTAAACATTTTGATTCCATATATGAAATCATAATTAATTGTGCTGTTAAAAATTCACCATTTAATAGATTGCTATATTAATTTTAAAAAAAGAAATAGTGTGATTATTTAACTATTGACTATAAAAATGCAGAATGTTACGGTACATTTTAAAAACACTGCTTCAAATTAAAAACAATTTTTATGGTTTTATTTTATCGAAGTTAATGAACTCTTTGAAAATCTATTCAATTTAATCATTTTAGTTTAGCCAAATGTTAATAATTGCACTTATAATAGGGGTGAATACCCTAGAGAAAGCAGTTTAAACAGCTTAAAAAGTTTAGGTTGATTTTGAGAAAGAGATGATATTATCAATGGCTTTTTGTCCTAAGGGAATTTTCTATTTGACTTTTTGTACTCCTCATTACAAGTTTCTTGGAGGAAGTAAATTACTCTCATTAAAGAAGCTTAAATAGGAAGATACAAATTGATGAAAAGTTTTTGATTATATTACAGATATTTTTAATTTATAAAACATTTTGATACTTATTTTACAAATTAAAATGCTACAATGTATTTTATTTTTTATGACTAGAACTTTTTTATAATTATTTGGAATAAAATATAAAAATTAATAGTTCGAAATTTATATTATTTTTTTATATGCAGTAATTTCTTTACACTTAACTATGAAGATGGTCTATAGTTTTAATGAGTAATAAATTAAAATAGTAAATGACAAAAATAATGATTTTTATGACAGAGATATATATTTGAAAATATAAGAAATTTAATCTGAATACACAAATTGATCCTGAATTATTTAATGTTTGATGTGTTTTACAAATTGGATTTATATATGAATGATAATTTATCTTATGAATTCCAAATTTTAATAAAAAACAGATACTTATATGAGAAGTTATTGAATATTATCTCAGACTAGATAAAACAACAGATCAATTTTGAGATATAATAAATGAGCTGACACTGCAAAGAAATATTGAACACATTTTAAACTTTTTTTATTATAATTTATGTAATCTATGACAGTACAATGATCTGAATTTTTAGTAGACGCATTTAATACTATTTATTATATGCTGATAAAATTATTAGATAACTAATATTTTAAATATATTTTAAATGTAACATGACGCAAGATGACGTAAAATCTCCATATTCATATAAAAAAAGATTTGAAATGTCTATAAATTAATGCTTCGATCTCTTGTTTTACTTCGAATAGGATTCATAATTACACTAACCAGCTTATACTGCCATAATATCAAGCGTAGGTTTCTTTCTTCTTATGCATAGTTATCGCTAACTAAATTTTTAATAAAAAATAAAAAAAATACATTTTCTTATTTTTGACTTTATTTTACACTCTATTTTCAAATTTATTTGCAGTCGTGACTCATAACGTTTTCTCAAAGTATTATTAAATTTTTGAAGTCATTAAGCTTTAATTTTGTAAAATTTATTCAGTAAATCTACGCACAATAATCTCCACTTGGAATTTCTCAGTTAGAGTTGAACAGAACAAATATTTTATTTTTCTCTAATTTTTAATCAATATTTATGTGATGCTTATATTTTCTTTTATTTCTAAATGTATCTTACGTTATAATATAATAAATGATTATTATCTGTACTAAAAAAATGTCTTCTAATGTCTTTTAAACCCAATGAGCATTGTAGAACGGTTAGATTGGTTGAAAATTCTGTAAATCATAAATTTTACTTTAAATTTTTAGATGTCAGTAAATTAAAAATAGTATTTCAATTATTTGTAACGTATTAATAAAATATGATAGAGTAGAAAAATTTCAAAGTAACAGATAGCAAATAAATATGCAAGTGGAAGATAAACCCTGCTTTTTAAATTAAAAAATGTACTGATTTTTACTAAACAATTAATTTATAAGGCAAAATATCTGAGCGGTTTAAGTTTGACTGAACAGAGCAGTGACTGAAAATTGGTGAAATTAAATATGTGATTTGCAAAATGCTATACATTTGAAAGTAATTTCCAATCGAATTTATTATATTGATTTTTATGAAGTGTTTAACTATACGTTATAGTACATCTAAAATTTTTCACAATCATTATTGTGGATTGATTATTAAAATAGAAGGGTGTAAATATATAGAATCTTTTAATAAATGAATTTTCTTCGATTATTTTTTGAGTGGGAATTTTTAAATAGTTCTAAACCTTTTCTTAAGAAACGTTAATATTGACCAATAAAAATTTTTTAGAAGGTAAAAATGTTGATGACTTCATAAGATTAATATTTGTAAGATATTCAATACTAGACTTCTAGAAAGCTAGTCAGTTAAATTTTACTGAACATTAATGCATGAGTTTAATGCAGATGCTTAAAAGTGGATGATTAGAACTCGTATAGTTAAAAAAAATCACAAATTAGTATATAATATAGATTAAATATTACATCGTTGAAAAAGATAGATCAGATTTCAGTTATGGCTTTTTCCCAAAATTTCGCCTTTACAATACATTAATACAATTTACGATATTTGAACAAAATAGTTTTTTACGAGAAATATTTTGCAAAATTTAATGGAGATTACACATCAGCTTTCTACAACATTTAATTTGTAATTGTCTAAGCAATGATTAAATTTTATTTTCTAAATACTTTTGAAAAATTGAGGAACAAATGCTACCATTTCAAGAAGTAGATACGCAGTTATTTCTTTTTGATATGCTTCAAGAAAATGCTTTAGAAAATTTCTTGTATTGCTTCAGAAAAATTAAAATACCAATATAATATCTAGGACTGTTAAAGCAAAGTCATTTTGAGAAACCTTGAATGCAGCAAACGTTAATAAAATATTCTTTAATTTGTATTAATAAATTACTTTCAAAGTAAAAATGGAAAATATATATACCAAAATATTATTTCGAAATAGTATATACAAAAATATTATTTCTTATATAATATTTCGTACAATCATGATCTCAGAATCTTACTTTATCTAAAGTTAATAAATTATAAAGTTATTAACGAAAAATATTTGAAGAAAAATTCGTATAGAAAATGAAGGTTATAACATTTAATTTGATTACCTTAATACGATTTTCTTAAAATAAGAGAAACAATTTATATTTTCTAAATTTCTGCATAATTTTTAGTATATTTTGACCGAATAATGTTTTTATAAAATTTACATTTTATTTCTTTAAATTATTGAGTTAAAAGTATGTTTTTTAAGGCACATTGCCTTGGTTGGTTGGGTTTTGTGGCGCAAGGTCCAAAAAGGACAAGCTGTGGCACATAGCCTTGATATAGATAATCAACAAATGCATATTTTAAGATAAACTATATAAAACATTTATTCTGCCGTATTATTTTTCGTCCATGTAATTTACGTTTGAATTAGTAACACTTAATTTCCTTCTATTTTTATAAAACATTACATTAAATATTATTTATGTTGCTGAGCATGAATTCATCTGAAATTATCAAAAAATTACATTTCACAAGATTTTATATAATGTTGTGACCAGAAATTATTTGCAGTCACACTTTACAAATTTATCAATGAAAAAAAGCCCGCAGTGATAAAGTAACAGAGTTATTTTCAAATTAATCTATTAGTTTTCATTGATATTCAAACTTATGGAAAATTTCCATTGCTGAATATACAGAAGCACATAAATTGTTTGGATTTTTATTTGCACCGTAGTTTTATTTTGCGAGAAAGGACAATGCATTGTAATGAAATATGATCATAAAAATTCAAAATATATCTTATCGCTACGAACTTTTGTTATTCAGAATAAGAAAAATTATTCCTGCAACAAATCGAAGTACCTCACTGGCATAATGCCTAAAGGGCTCTGGCACCAATCCAAAGAGATTAGTCGCCAAAGTAATGTTTCATTTAGGTTGGAAAAACAGGCGCTGGCTTGATAATTTGGCATACTTGAATGGGAAAATAAACAACTTTAGTTCCTCTCTATCAAGAAAAAGTAAATAAAAACATTTCTCCAAACTAAGTTCTTGTCATTGTCTTTACTACATTCTAGATTAACACGTGTTTATGATGCTTTATGAAAGTTTTTCCTTATCTATATTTTTCTTATAAGCGAATAAAAAGTAGTTTTAAAATTTGTAGTTCATTATGTAGTACATTAAACCAGAAATGATTGTGTGTATATATATATATATATATATATATATATATATATATATAGTTTAATTATTTTCAAAATTATGTTTAAATAACATGAAATTTGGGGATTATTATCTCCCATTTCTTTTTAAATATTATATCATAAATAGAAAGTTTCATTCTTGATATCAAGAAGAATTCAAATTTTGGGATTTTACTAAAAGTGTCATGTTTATACGAAATTTTGTTATAGTAAATATTTTGGATATTCACGTCATAGATTATTTGCTCACTTCTAATATAGTAGTTTTAAGTTACAAACTGTTGTGATAATTAAAGTTATAGACTTTTATTTAAGAACAAATTGTTTTGATTGTAATTTATAGAGGAAATCTAGTCTTTTTTTTCTGTAATTAATTATAGTTAATTATAAATCTCAAAAAATTAATTATTAGGCTACTTGTCACTATATATTAGAATGATACAATCATTCCATGTTATGTAATTTTAGTATCTTCATTGTTAGATTTTGAGACTTAGGAACATAAATTACTAATATATTTAAAGGCCATATATGCATGTCACTATACATGTATGTACTTATAAACTATTAAACAATTACTAATTCAATATTCCTAAAAAAAATAAATAACAATAAAATAAATAAAAAAGTTATTATCTTTCATGCTTTTTGCACATTTTTTAATTTTTGAATATGATAGCAATTTTTTTTTTCCATTTTTAAGTACTGACTTGAGAGAGAGAGAGCTTTATTAATCTACAAAAATTTTTCTCCCTAAGTTATTTTAAACTTAATACGAATTATGATGGTTGCGATGTTACGGCATAACACTAAAAAATAACAAATGGAATGATAAAATCTTAAGTCTTCCTTTTCAACACGTTTAGAAAATAAGAAACAATAACCAAGGCCAGCACAGCTGAGTTTCTGACAATACCTATTCTTCCAGCTGCCAACTGATTGGTATTATTGCTTTTCATAAAAGATCTTTTCATTGGCGAAGAAAACTTTTTTCAACGCTCCTGGCGATTTCTTATGAGTGACACCAATCATACTGAACTATTGTTCACATTTGTTTGGTATTCTCTATTTTTTATTGTCTGGTTTATTTTTACGGCATCCATATTGTTCTTCTTAAGGAAACCACTAAAAGCTTTTCTTCTGACTCTGAGGAGTGTTTCTAAAAATATGATGGGCAAATAGTTTACTATAATATCACTTTTTTATGAGGCATCCAATAACTATTCGATAATCCAATATATTTGTAACTGACATATTTCTATAGTGAAATAATAATTATATTTAAACATAATTTTTTTTTATGTTTTTCAATATTTTGAAGTTTATTTTTCTGTTGCTAAAATGGACATTATAAGTGATTCAGTTATCGTATCTATAAACTATAAATGAAGCAAAAAGTCATAATTTAGCAAGCAATTCACACTGAATTTAATTTCATAATTTGCTAAATAAAAGCAATCATTTAAATAATGAAAAATTACATAAATCCCAGAAAATAAAATGATAAATATATAAATCCCTAAAGGTTTAATATTCAAAGATTTTGTAATCTTTTACAATAAATTTAAGAAAGTTTAACTTTCGCATTAATACTCCATGTATTAAAATATCTGATCATTATTCGTGTGATTTATATTATTTTTAATGGTTTAAATAATTTATTTATTTTAATATTTATAACTTGATGCCTTAAGATTTTTCATTTTAGAAATTCATTTTCCTGAAAATTCAGTATTCTACACACACATATGTATATATTCTGGAGTTTATTAATTCTGAAATAAACATCTGCTTTCAAATATCACTTAATTAATTATATGTTCCCTTTATTAAATGTTTTTTTATCAAGCCTCTCTTAAGAAAATTAAGTCAATTGTAAACAATGATGACTATTTATCTGAATAGTCGTTATCATTTTATAAATAATATGCAGTGTAATATGACTAACACAATACATCATGAACATTTGCCCTAGTGCTTAATAACTTTCTCAATATATCATATTTTACTATAAGAAACATGCTGAACATATGCATTTGCTTCTACTAAATAATTATTTTGATTTAGATTTCAATCTAGACAAAAATAATAGAAAGTCTGACAAAAACTTTTAAACTTGTACATATCTAAATTAAATACCAATTTTTTCCAATGTAATTAATGGTGTATGGGTTAATGTAGATACATTTGTATGTTTGATACGTTATGAAATGTAAACGTCATTTTTTTATTAAAACGATTATTTAATTATAGAAATTAGCCATTCATCAGATATAATACCAATGTTCCAAATTAGTTGAAAAATATCCAGACTTAAAAGGCTTAGGACCAAGATGAGAGAGAGACTTAGAATACAGATGATTTAAATTTTGTCGGCTTGAACCTTTCATGTGATACTAATAATATGGAGGTAAATCATACTGCCTGATTTTATGAATTATGCACTAATATTTGGACTTCAATTAACGCATGAGGTTACCCAAACTCCTTATGCGATAATGTTAAATACCTGACGTGACCTTTGACCGCAAAATAGCATGGAAGCTACAAGTAAAACACTCGTCTAACCAACGAAGGGCCAAGCTGGGGTTGCACTTCTCAAACCATGTTCCAAACCACTTACTCGTTCCTTTTTCCCCTGCTTCATTACTCCTGAGAATCACCTGTGGCTGGAGAAAACGTTCTCAAAAAACCAGTCTTTACGTATTATTCCTAAAGCAGTAAAAACCACTACGATTGGCGGTCTACTTATGATATGTGGTGATAAGCTCTTAAGAACCACTATTCAAGTCTGAATGACTTTCATCCTGGAATGAAGTAAATCAAGACCTGGCAAGAAGTCTAAAAACCCAGATGGGCAGCCGGGAATTTTCTGTTAAGCAATTCAATTGACTTAATGGATGAATCAATTTTTTTTATTCCGCCACAAAACACAAATAATTTTAAATCTTTATAGAATAATCTTGACCTGCGACAAAAAGTAACTAAAATACGACCTCTCTATTTTGAGAGAATTGGCTCTCGAAGTATTAAAATATTTTTTACAACGATCCACAGTAGATGCGGATCCTTACCGATGAATCCCTGCTGTTACATGGCTCTATGCTGATATCGGAATCTTCTTCGAATTTTTTTCTGCATTCCTGTAGGTCTAAGAGCCGTGTTTGATGGTGAAATTACAATGATTCGCTCAGCTGTCTTAGCTGTTATGCCCTTTGGAAAGATTCACAAGAGCACTTATTCTCAGTGATTCCCGAGCTGCTCTGTTGACTATCGTTTCACATAAAACTCCTATAACACAGGAAATATTTTACTGTTGTTGTTACCTAAAAAACTTGGTATTTCTCTAGAAGACAAGATATCTCCTATGGATTTTTGCCCATTAAGGAGTTCATACAATGAAAAAGCTGACTTCAAGACTAAAAAGTGTGCTTAATTACTCAGAATATTCCTCGACCTATGACATTCCATACTATTTTAAATCTTATTAAATTATAAATTAAACGACGCGCTCAGGAAGAACTGTATCATCGTGTTTCTCATAAGTCCTGGAATAATGCTAGCTTGAGTTCGTGTAATGGCCCAAGGCATAGAGCGATGATTGAATTCCTTCTTGCCACCGGACATATCTGTTTTCGAAATCATCTACATAAATTCAAAATTATTCCTTCTCCGATATACAATTAGTACGGCTCTGGAGAGATGATGAATTCAGCGCATCTTCTCCACTGCTCTGCTTTGAGTAAGAATTTTCTTCCCAAGCGTTACAGGTGAAAAGAGATATGTAAGATTAATAGACTCTGTTACAGCTGCTTTTTGTTGCATTCTAAGTTTTTTTAAATCTTTATTCTTTTTTTCTGTAACTCCTTACAATCTGTCATTAGAAATAAAAATGTAATATTTAATAAAAATTGATATTTGATTTATGTCTTATATTTGCATTGTTTAAATAAATAATTTTTTAACTCAATCTTGTGACATATCTTGAAAAATATGTCATGCATTGAATAGTTACGTTTTTCTTATCTTATGCTGAAAATGAAGGATTCATAAAATAGAGTTTCTTCAATGTCTCAAAAAAGTTTTTTAATATCACATTAGAAAAACATATCCAACGTACACTGAAGTGTTAGATGTTAAAATCTGGTTTGAATTTATTTTTTTAACTAATTCATAATTTCTCATGTTTCATCATGATGTTTTTTTTTTTATATAGTATTAAAATCATTTGATTCGATATCATAAAATCTGTATTTCTATTTAATCGTTTTTTTTTTCATTTTTAAGATAAACTAGGATATATATCCTCTTATTTCGTTATGCATTTCATAAAACCCGATCTTTAAAGAAAATCATATTCCAGAAATTACGTTTCAGCCAATACAGTTTCTCTATACTTGCACGTAGAAATTATTAGTGAAGTACTATTTAGCAAAGCAAGTTAATTATTAACAAGCTTTGTAATAAATTTTACTATTGAAATACTTAAGAACAAATGTTTTTTTTAAAAAAAATCACATATGAAGTTTGGCAACAGCATAATTTTAATTTGAATGGTGTTTTGAAAAATATTGGTTTTGAATTAGATTTTCAGTCAATTATTTGAGATACACTTGAAAAATTTGTATTTTTTTTACTTTAGGTTTCATAAGTAAAATAATTTAAAATATTGTAGGATCAGGAAATATTATCTAAAATTCTAATGCCATAATCTTTATGAATATTCTTTCAATCAAAATTAAAATGAAATCAAAATTATTATTTGGCAAATGTCTCATCATACATGCAACCCGATATATTTTAGTCTTAAAAAAATAAACAAATCTTGAGGTTACATAAGGTTTACTATTAAGGTTTATTTACTAAAGTAAATATGCACATTTTACATAATGTTATTTTTTAAGGATTTAAAATACGATTTTATTACATGAAAAAAATATGTTTAAAAGTTTTTTCTACGAAACTAATTATGAGTTACCAAATATTGATTTTTGTTAAGCATTTTAAAAAATATGCTTAATTCTAATTGAAATAGAAATATCATTAAAAGTTTATCAATTTTACATAAAAAACATTGTCTTATGTGATATATTTTCCGAGCCATAACTATTTTCCAAATTATTTTGAATATCTTAATGCAGGAGATAAGCTCTCTTAAAATTATTTTCTCTTGCATTAAATTTATAACATAAATTATAAAATTCCACTATTCTTTAAAGCCCATCAAGAGGAACTTTCGTTACTTATGTTAAATGCAGTAGATTTCACCCTTTCTATGCTTATACTAATACTTTTCTATCCCATGTAATTGGAGAACTCAATAAATCACGCAGTATCCTATTCATTAATTCTCTTCGCTTCGAAAGATAATAATCTTTTCATATCCTCTTCTCCTGTTAGTCTTTACTTACCATCTTCTTATTGACAGAACTGTTTCCATTTCTCAAACAAGCAAGGAGCAACCAGTTGAATGCTTGCCAAACATAATGTCAGAGCAAACATTTATAGTTTTATGAAAGCAATACCGAATGAAAGCCAAGAACAACTTAAATATTTTTTGATAGAATTTTTCATTTCCTAGCTTATAACTAAAATAAAGTATTATTTATTTTGTGTACATATTTTGTTATAAATATGTGTTATTTTATTGCAGGATATCTTTCAATTTATACATCTTAATTCGAATATTACGTATAAAATGAATTTATATGATTGTCAAATTTCACTAATAATAATTTCTTGCAAACTTATATAGAATTGTTAAGAAATTGTTATAATAATGGTATTTGATTCTATTGACAAGATAACTTAATCTCTTGATCCCTGTTTTTAATTTTAGAGAAGTTATTCTAAATAAGGCTCAAACTCAGGTTCCACTTAGATTTTTACATCGTAATTTATAAAAAAAAATTATGTATCTATTTTTATAGTTTATTACCTTAGCAATCAGTTAACTTTAAATAAAATGGAATTCGATATATAAACGAACATGTTTTTTACTGAATGATTATAAACTACAGCTATTTTTTGCAAAATAAAATATAAATACATAAAACGGCGTACACATATTAAATATTTAGGGTCACATTTGACTCAATGCCTCTGGATAAGTCATATGACATCTATTTTTTGATTTTCCACATAAAAAATCTCTGAGCTACAAAAACTTACATAGTTCATTACTCTCATTTGAAACATAAAGATCGTAGATAATAAGTTACATATGTCTTTAAACCTCCACTGATATTGTCTAAGTGCCTCCCTCATAAGAAAAATATGCATTTTTCTGAAATTGACAATTCATTTTATTTTAGAACTGAAACTGTGTCATCTATTCAATCCACAGTATAAGAAAACTGCAATAAAATAAATACAACTTAGCCATAACATCTACCTTGTACTAACATATTCAATAAATTCCATAAAATATATAATATTCTAGGAAAATAAACTTTAAAATGAAATATATTTGGAATTGAAAGATATATATATATGTAATATAAATAATTATTATGATATTATTAATTAGTAATTTTTATTTCAAATGCCTATTTTGTTATCAAAATGTAATAAAAAACAAAATACAAATATTTTTTCAAGGAAATTTAAAATTAATCTATGATAAAATGTATTTATTAAACATTACGATATACGTAACAAATAAAATAATTTTTATTTAAAAAAAAATTCTATTATCCATTTCTCACTCTTTTTTAAGCTTTAATAAATTCTGAAGAGTCTAAATTACAACATAATAATGGAACAAGTCATACTTTTTTTTTCCAAATCTCAAATAAAATATAGTATTGATCAATCGTAATTATTGTTCCAATAGAGATTTCGCGCGACTTCAAAATTTCGTTATTTTAATATTTATGTTGTGTGCTTATTAAAACAACAAAATTATTTTAATACACACACAACGCGTGTATTAAAATGAAAAAAGTTATTGAT
>JAPDSC010110907.1:25112-42531 GCA_026290005.1 Latrodectus geometricus | reverse complement strand
TATATATATATATATATATATATAGCTAGTTTTACTAATAAAGTAAAATCAACCTTTTATGTCAATATAGCAGCATGTACTGTAATTTATTGTTAAAATTTTTGTGTGAAAGGAAATTAGCTGTTCATCTAACACATATTTACTAAAGTTAAAAATTTCGGTCAAACATGAATGAATTTATTTCACTAATCAATCATAAGTGGCATTATTACTATTACAAATACATTATTGCTACTTATCACAATAATGTATTCATTACAGGCTATAAGATATACAATTAATATATGTTTTGCAATGATCAAATAATATATATTTTTCATCTAAATGCAAAATGAACAAATTCAGAAAATGCGTAATATTAATTTTAAGTATAATTTCTTTACTTTTAGGTAAATTTGTACCAAAATATGAAAACAAACATAAATTATTTTTTAAGAATTGTGTACCTCAAATAATTAAATTAAAAGTTACATTTTAACTATAACATTTATATAAATTTTCAAAAAATGATTTAAAAAGTTTGGACGATTGACTCCAATTTTCAAGCTAATCATTTCATGATTGATTTATTTAAATTAATTTCAATTGCCATGAAGAAAAAAATGTATTATTTTTAAAAATAAGAAGAAGGTAAGTTACCAAATCGGAATAAGTATAGAATCTGACTACTTAGTTTAAGCCATTATGTCTCCTTATTAAACAAAGAGCAAGTATTTTAAGAATTTGTTGCTGAAGTATTTATGTCAAATTAATAGTTTCATAGATTATTAATAAAAGAATATATGCACATTGCATACTCCGTATCACTGATGTTGTATAATCTATGATGCCATCTTTGGAGTTTGGTGATATGTTTTCTTTTTGGCAACATGGCTCTTATAAACTCATAGAGATGGAAAATTTTGAAAATTATGTTCAAAATACTATTTTTCCAATCCTAGTGCTAAAATAGCGAAAACATTCCTAGCATTTTGTTTTATTTTTGTATTTAAATTAATATTTTAAACCTTAATATTTCAAAAATATATATTTACGTTTTTTTTGTTTTATTTAAATTTATCATTTAGATATTTAAGCTTTCTTCAAGAATTTATTACGTCACAATCACGTCATATTGATAACATTTTTTCTTCACCAAAAAATTTAAAAACTGGATGGATTGTACGGCATTTATGGCCACCACAAATAGTTAATATAGCTGCAGCATCGCCACACATAGAATGTTAAAAATAATTTACCTCATTTGCTTCCAATAATATCTAAGATTTCTTTTCCTTAGGTCAACTGAAAAGTTTTAACTTGTCCGGTTACAATCAATATCAACAATATGCACATCAGAGATTACGGAAAAAGTTGATTCAGACTAAAAAAAACATTTTGAACAATATTCGCAAACTAATATTTATGTGAAAGTAATCGAGATGTGTGGGTGCTACACGAGCTAAGTGAGAAAAATTTGAATGATCGAATCATCACACCCATGCCTTTTCTTGCTCTGAAAAATTCTGTCGCATCCACCATACTCTCCAGACTTATCACTTGTTTCTGCACTTACGAAATGTTTTGCACGGTAAACAATTCAAAAGCCAAAAAGATATCAAACAAGCACTGATTCAATGTTTTGCTTCTAGAGATAAGACATATTTTTTTTAAAAAAATGCATGCACAAATTGCATTTACGTTGACAAGAAATCATAAATAATAATGAAAATCATATGATTCAATAAAGTTTATGCAAGGTATCAAAATTTTATTTGCATGGCTCTAAATACGGACAGAACTTTGCTGAAAACTTAACATAATACAGTTTAATATAATGGTTTGTGACTTGAATAAACCTACAAGAAGATATTGTTTTAAAATTAATTTAATGTTTGATGAAAATTTTCACATAAAGCTCATTATGCATTAAATTTAAGAAAAATGAAAACTACATTTTATATTTAATTATATTTCATTAACTAACAGCTTAAATCTTTACTCCCCAATGTGTTTAATAATATCTGTCACCTTAATGTCCATACATGAAAGCTTTTACATTTCATGAAATATCATTTATATGCAATTTCATCCTATAACAAATGCAATCCTTCTCAGAAAGTATATAAATGGTAACACATCGTGTTTGATGAAATGGAATGGTAAGTAATCAGCTGTGTTAGTTTGCTCAAAGGAGAACTCTCTTTGTTCCCTATTCTAATGAACATTTCATTTCAACTTAATTCCCACTGCGTCTCTTGCATAAAGCATTAATTTCCGAGAACACGTTCGTAAGGATGATATTTAATTAATTTACTTCACTGTAGGCTTAAGAAAATGCAATTAATAATTTACTACTGCGGCATATATGAAATCTTAGTTCACGCATGCGCACATTTGTATTGTGGAGAACTTAGAGTGTACATTTTGCTAATTAGACACACTTAATAGCTATTAAGAGAGATATTTTGCTGAAATTTTATAAAATTAAAGAAAATGATGACAAGTTGAAAATTACATTTTATTTTAAAAAGCTATCACATGCTGTTTATGTCTTCCAATTTAATTATGTTTCTGCAATTAGAAATACAATTATATAGAAATTTACTAGAATGTGCCCCGCTTCGAATTCATATTGTAAGCCTATTTGAGTTACACAATAAATGATTTAATTAATTATTATCTCCTTAGAGAGAATATATTTTGGAAATTATGTTATATGAAGGAGAAAATATATAGATGAATTATTTTTCATTGGAAGAGAAATTTACATTAGTAAGAATAGAAAATGTTATTATCCAATTAACGAACATAAGTTTTATAAAACGAAGAAAATAGATGCTTAATACATATTCTATATAAGAATATAAGTAAAATAATCAAATACAACCAAATATCATAATGATGCATGGTACATACAAGATCATATAAAACATATGTTTTAATATTTAGATAAAACAGAACATAATTAACAGAATTTTTAATAACTGCAGGCTAATCCATCTTGAAACCAAAGCTTGTTAAACATTTTAGATAAATAAAATTCCGCCTTTTCATTTTAAAATATATATTTCACAATTATTCAACATATAATAATTTTTAGTCTTCACAGTTTTCTTCTTTAAATCATTGTCTTCCAGGCAATTTATAATTTATTATCCAAATGAAGAGACATCTAAGGGGAATTTTTGTTCTAGTTTTAGATAAACTGTATTTTTAACAGGGTACCGGTTAAAATATTTTTTCTCGCTTACAGAATATTTGTAAAATCTATAAAAAAGTACATTAAAATGGAAAATTTACTTTTAGATAAAATCTTTTGCATTTATTACAATTATATTAAAATCAAAAATAAAATATATTGGAATTTAGTGACATTTTAAATATATTAATTTATTTTATTTAAAATAGGAATTCATATAATTATAGGACATTATTGAATTATATTTTTTTATTGTTTGATATATTATGGTTCACTTTAATTATTTTCTTTTCTTTAATAAATCTAATTTCCGACAAGAGGTAATATTTTCTCCCTGCCTCTTATTTAATAGTCTGTTTCATAAAAAATGTTACAAAAAATCTAATTATTGAGAAAGATAGATTAAACTACGATAAAAATATGCCCCTGCAATAATTAAAATAATTTACTTTTGCCTTTTATCAATTTAAATGTTCATTTCCAATTAAAGTAGTTATTCGGAAACAAAAGGTTTTAACTCTGCTTATTATTTCTTTCAGCTTGAGCTCAGAGCACAATAAAGGAATAAATATTAAAAAAAATAAAATAAAAAAAAAACAGGTACCATTAGTTATCGTTGCTATATCGAAATTTACTCTAGCTTATCTTGAAAGCAACCTGTTTCATTTGAACTTTTTTGTTCTTAGGAAAACTAATTTTCTTATTCCAAGAAATATTTTTTTATTGCATCTCCTTTTACATGTATGCCAATAAACTGATATATCTATGTGCAAACAAAGCTAATTAAAGTTCTTTTGTTAGATAGATGCTTGTTAGCTCTTTATTATAAATTCCATTGAAGTAAGGAAGAAAACAGGACTAAGTCTTAAAAGAAATATTTTGTTTTTATTATTACATTTTTGCTACGATGTTAATTATTATTAACATGACACTTTCGCAATTATTTTTAGAAATAAAATATTTCGCTCATACAATAAAATATACAACTTTGTTTGGTTACTTAAAAGTGAGAATAATTTAGAGTTTTAAACTATGTTATGAATACAATTTAAAATCAATACTTGTCATACTAGACTTCTTACAATGAATATTTAATATACAATACAAAAATATATATTACTATTATATAAAAAGAGTAAAATGCTTCTCCTATATGGTAATTTTACATTATTACTAAAGTATTGATATAAAATATGTTTACCAGTAATAAAAAATATTTAACCAAAAACTAATTATATAAATAGGTTTAGTGATAATTGTAAAGGTGTTAATTCAAAAATAAGCATATAATCTCTCAATATCAAATACAATATTTTTAGAATTATATGGATAGAAACTTTATGTATAAAAGTTAAATTATAGAAATTTTGAATACTTATACTTATTTTTAATCATCTTATATTATTTATAGTTACATCTGTTATTATAAGAATTCGTGTATATATATATATATAATATAATATAAAGTCAAATAATTATTATAATTTGTGTTTTTTATACAGTGAAATGCAACCTGCTTTTGATCAGAATTAGCATATTTAAAGAAAATTGAATAATTTTCCCTTAAAATGAATACATTAACTCTCTTTTATTACAAAATGAATAAAATATTTTTTTTGTGCTGTTGGAACGTAATGAAATTAATTTCCTTGTCTCTTGAAAAATTTAATATGATTAGAAATTTATTTGAACATAACGGAATTTATTTCCAAAAAGGCTGTTTGAAAATCTAACTGCTGTTATTTAAGTTGTAATCCAAGTTGGAAAGAAAACTTTTAATTTATTATATGGTATTGGTCTTGAGGGAGTCGTTTCGAGTGGCGTGGATAAAACAACAATCTCTTTGGCAAATGAAAAACAATCTTCTATTTGAAAAATTCTTTTCATACTACAGATAAATATTATTTGAACCTTTGGTATAATGTAAATCTTCCTTGCCAGTATACTTCAGTAATTTTAAAGATAGACAAAAGAATGGTTTTAAATGTTTTTAAGATTACATACAGATCTTTAAATTAAGTCCTTTATCCTAATTTCTTTAAAATATATAATTGAATGACTTTCAAAATAAACGTTTCAAATTGAAAAAAAAATTAATTTTCTTAAAGTTCTCACGAATTATAATTGAAAATATGCCTTGTTTAAATTATTCTCAAAGTTATTATTTGATCATAGGTTATACCTTTATTAATGTTAAATATTTTAATAAAAATTCAATATTTAGTGCCCGTTAATTTTAAATTAAGAACATTTATGCGGAATACAAATTGAACAAAGTTAATGAGTAGATTTATGTTGTACAATAAATAAAAAACAGGCGAAACAAGACATCGGAATATGGTTCAGACCGATCGCTTGTGATTTTTAACGGTTCTGTTTATGATGATTGTATCCTTGTACAAATTTTATACGAACAATGAATTATATATGTAGACTTTATAAAATATTGTCGCATCAACTAAACTCAACTTAAATTTAATTTTGGCATTTCTTACAGTACGCAATTACATAAGATATGTCACACCTGTCCATTAGAGACATCTATGAAAGAAAAATCTTAGTTTGTAGTATATTGATGTTTGTGATCATTCAAGAATTTTCCAAAGCTGAGTGTTTCGGGATAGATCTAATGTTAGTTCACATGAATGGAAAGCTTAAACAGCATCAGTGTTGCATTTGCAACGTTTTGTTAAACTCCAAGATCCTTCTTATCATAAAATATTCAAGAGCGACTGACTACATGACTAGTGAAGCTTGAACAGACAAACTAGCTAAGATAAGAAAATTTCAATTATGTGAAGTATTAACATACGACATCACATGTTTGGACTGTTTCACTGAAGTGATCAGTCAACACTATGACCTCTCTAACAGTCAGGTTTGGAAAATCCTCATCATATTAGTCGCTTATCCATACCTACTAAAAACTCAAAACCTTTTTACTAGACAGGTAACACTATAAATGGTGCAACTTTGAACATGAATCATTTAATAGTCCCGCCTACATACTTAGAAGGGACAGTGTAAATGGATGAAATATATTTTTTCATGGAATGTAGAATAGGCAAAGTTCATTTTACTGGGCACTGGCATATCTCAGATATTTTATCGTCTTTCCAAATCAAATTCAGTTTTCTTCATTCTGAAGTTTAAGATAACAAGATGATCGTTCCAATATTTCAAGATGGCTTGCTAACGTGTGTATGATGTATGCAATTGATGGAGAATGTAATACCCAATTTTGTGGAAAACCTGCCAATGTTTAACCTTAAGAATCCATTGTTTCAACCTATGTACTATGACATGAAAGCTCACTGGACACCTTCAATGAAGCTGTACTCATCAAGGAATTAGGCAAACAAATATTTGTGCATAACGATGTTGAATTAACCACCATGATTGCCTGATATGACTCCACAGGATAGTGTGCTGTGGGGATATATGAAACAGCAAGTCTTTGTGACTCTTCCACAAACATGACTGCACTATGCATTACGGACTCTTGTGTCAAAGAGTCACGCTATATACTTCAAGGAGCTCAACAGAACATTTAAAAGAAGACGCAAACTTCATTGCCACTGACAGTGAGAAGTGTTATCTTCTAAGACAAATGTATATTGTAATAAATAGTTGCTTTTCCTTTATTAGTTCATTTACTCATGTCATGCTATGGGGAATCACGAGTAAACAAATACCGAATTTAACAATTCTTTTCCTAATCCTAATATCGCCAAAGTGACTTTTTGAACTAAACTGATGGTGTACTACTGAATAGTAAATCATTTATTTTCCCTATCTTGTTCCATTTTCAATATAGGTATGCTAACTTCACAATTTACCGCCAGATGGCTCAGCAAAGTGGTTTATAAAGCAGCAAATGGCTACTAAACATGGACACCACTATAAGGAATATAGTAACAGTTTTTCTAAAAACAAGTAGATGGCAAATGACTTCAGAGGGAAAACTGTTTGTTTACTTATATATATATATATCATATTATTTTTATTTCCAAAAAATTCTGCTTTGATAGCTGGAATTAATTTTTGTTCTTTTATTTCAATATACAATACAATGTATTATTCTAGAAACAGAAAATAATTTTGCTTCCGTATTCCTATTTTTTACTCTTCATATTTTCCCATCAATTTAAGAAGTAGAAATATATTTCTAAGTGACAGAAAAAGCAAAAATATGTTGAATTAGAGAATTAGATAACAACTGATTTAAATTAAGTTTATTTAACAAATTTTATGTGGAAAACTAACCAGATGAAGGTATAATGAATAAATTATGATTCTTGATTAAATATATCAAGTTTAATTAAATATAATTTCATTTTAGCTAACTTCTAATTTATGAACTATTAGCTAGTTCCCTACATGGTTGTATTAATTCAACGATAACTTTTATTCCCGTTTTCAAGCAGAAATTATCAAAAATCTCTTTTTTGCAACTTCGTTTCCATGCACTTTCTGTTTATTTGTTATCTTCTGATGTTTTTTATGTTTTTATTTTATGGTCGAGGAAGTTTTATAAGCATTTTTATTTTTAAAATGGGAAGCGTTACAATAATGGATAATTAATAGCAATTATAATATTAAAATCCAATTTTTTTATGAAATGAATATAGAATTTCTTAAACCTATGACAGATTCTGCCTTACAACCCTTTCAGCAGAGTATAATCTGTTGTTCAAGTTCAAATATCATAAAATAATTTTGTATGGTGGGAGTTTAATTTAAAATTCTCTTATGAAACGGTTATTCTTGGCACAATATATTTGTGAATCACTATTTTATAAGTAATAAAAAATAATCAAGAACATTATGTGGAGAATCCAGATAAGATAATTTAAAATTCCTTAAAGAAACCTACTGCATATGAAACTTTCAATACAGGACTTTTTTCAACAGAGAACCAAATGTTATTTGTATATAGATATGTCAGGTAATTAAAATGTTGATGACAATGACTAAAACAATAAACGATGTATTTCTAAAAAATCAGTTTTTAACACACACACTCATAAATAATTTGAAAGCATTTTTAATATTTTAACAACAACATAAAAAGTAAAATACAAAATTACAAATATTTTTTACTTTAGATGCTTCAGATTTCGGTAAAACTACCGAGGTAGATTTCGGAAACTTAATTGGACATTCTATGGATAGCTCTTTCAAGAATGCATAACATATCAAAACGTTATGCCACGTTAATCATAAATAATTTCTCTTTATTAACTCATTTATGTAATATAATTAGTGGTATTAATTTTGGTTGATTTTATTCACACGTTATTTTAATTAGTTAAACTTTACTGAGTGATCAAAAGTGATCTGAAGCCAGAAAATGGAATCTTGAAAGAAATAATGTACATAATTAATAGAGTGATGTGTTTTAATTTGCTTTAATTAATAACTCGTTTAGATTGATAGCCCTTTACATTATTTTAGGTAAATGACCCATTAATTGATTATTTACAACTAAACAGTTTTATTTTGTTTTAGTCAATGAGGTCTGGCAACAAAAATATATTCCATATCATATTCAACATATTGAACACGATTCAAATTTCGGTTTTCAGTAAGTATTTATACCATGATAATTATAATGTAATGACACTTGCTATATGAACCGAAGCATTATGTGTTGCACAAAATGAATAAATTTCCTAGTTAAAGAATCGCATTATTGCCTAAAATGTTTTCGCATAACGAGCCTGTAAGTTAATATTTAAGGCAAAATGTAAACTAGGACCAATATCCCAAATCATGACAATACCACCAACAAATTTCACTAATAATATTCATAATTCCAAAATACATACGTCGCCTGGCATTTGCTAAGTCTTTGAATAACTATTACTAACTTTTGTATCCGGATTACTTTTAACGATTTTTTTCGCGATTAATGAAATTCTGGTAGGATAACGATTATTAACAGTAAGCAATAACTCTCTGCAAAACTCTTCTAACTGATTAGCTTTTGAAGTTAAACTAAAGAACCTACCTTTTCTGGTAAATATTTCTTGGAGACAAGTTTCACGATTCTCTAGTCATAATATGTTTGTTTTCTGAGCTTACTAGAGCCATGACTATTACGATATTTCATTTCTTTATCTCTTAAATTATTACATATGCAGAAAATCATTTCTCTTTGGAGATACTTAAATATCAAAAAAATATTCTTGGAATAGTAATTAATTGAAATAGAAAAAATTCTCATGGGATTTTTCAGGTGCGAAATCTTTTTATGTATGGATTGAAGAAATATTATCATTTACGAATGTTATACCATCCATAAAGAAATGCAGTTACATTATCTTCCATATAGAAATAGTTTTTAACTTTACGATCTTCAAAAATGCTTAATTAAGTGATGAAAACTATAATTCATTGATAAAACAGGAAATCAGTGTACGGGAAACGATTAAAACTGGAACAAGTTGAACTTATACTGTGATTATTAGAACGTATTGAAAATCAGTTGTGGATAGCCAGACAGCAGTAATTAATTGTAAAGGAATAATAACATTTACCTCAATTTCATTTTTGGGTATTTTACTAAGTTATATTCATGCATCACAAGGATTAATATAAAAGAAAAATTCAAACATGTTTGTGCCAGGAAGAAATTGAAAAAAAAAATAAATAAAAATCTGTTTTTCTCATTTTTATTTTAACTGCGATTTATTCTAGAAGACTTCCTAATCCCTGTTACAATGTACATGCTCGTTACATAATTTCAACTGCATCACCACGAAAGCAATGCATGATTTGCATATTAATCAGTATAAACGTTAACATTTTAGGTCATCTGTAACATAATATTTGTTCAAAAACTCGAGAGTGATGATATCGGTATAATTTGTTTGTGTTCACTTTTGAACACAAAAACTTACTTAATAGAAATATATAGTTTAATTTTGTTATGAAGCAGCTATAAATACCAAAGTGAAAAATGTGAATGGAACATACATACTGATAATCAAAGTGCTAAGTATTCAATTGTAATTTTGGCTATGCATCTATTTGATTTTAAATCAAAATGTTCATACTTATTGTGACATATATAAAATTTACATCAAACTTATTTTTAAATTTGTATTAAATTCTTCAGTAAGATATTCATACGAATATTGTTCATAAGAATTTCTTTTTTCTCAAATACTTAAATTTAAGTTTATGGACTACATATCATGACATAAGTGTTTTTTTTTTGTTTGTTTCTTTACTTTGTATACAGATATGGAATAATAATGCAATACGCTCCCCAATTTCCATACATATCATTAATTTTGTTCCACGATGATTATTAAGAATACAAATTACTCAGGAACATGATTAAGACCGAAAAAGTAAAGGCAAAAGTATATCATCTCAAACCTATTGCCATCTAAAACATGATTTGTTACATAGCATCATTAAAAAAACAATCTTATTCTACTAAAACAAAGTATTTGTCTTTTTTTCAATGGAAAATATTTAAATTTACACTAAGCTAATAGATTTGTTTACACCATTATTTTTAATTTTCTAATAAATGAAAATTTTCAATTTTTCATGTGATTAAATTTTTGGAGGATTTGTAGCTTATTTGGCACAAAAAATCAAACAATTATTAACAAAATAACAATTTTCTTCAGAATCTGATTGATAATTAACTATTTGCTAATGCTTCTATTGAAACACTATGCTACAAAATAAATTTAATAAATTGACAAAATTAATAAACCATTTGATAGTTAGCAGAAATTTATATGCATTAAAGTAAATACTTTAAAAATATTTCTTAATAATTTAATAAAATTACTATTAAATATTTATTTAAATGTTTGTAGTTATTTTAAATAAAAGAAAAGGAATATAAAATGATATTGTCCTTTCTTTTTTTTCAATTTTTTGCAAAAGGATAACTTCAACAATATTTAAGCGTAGAATATCTTAAAGTATTCTTGTAGATATATTTTTATTTTTGAGAAAATTTAAATAAAATTCTCGCATTATTAGTCAATTATTTTAGTTATATGTATATTTCTTAATTTTCAGAAAAATATTGCAGTGTTGTAATTTACGGTCATAATATAATGAGGAAATGTTAAAGGATATTTAAGGAAATTATTTAAGTTCATGATTTGTATTAATTAAGACAGAAATCTTCTTAAATTGATATGTAAAATAAACTATAAATATAAAAAATATAGAATTTTAATTATTAAATGAATTCCAAATAATATATATTTTAATAAAATATTCTTCTGAGAATAATAACTGTTAATTACATTATTAGGAAAATCAAGCAAGAAAGAAATTTTCTTTAACACTTGTTGCAGAAATAGGATAAATGTGCATGTTTATTGAAATATGTTAAGAAATATTGCTTAATATGACTCTGATTAAAATTAATCAAAAAAAAAAAAAAACAAAAAAAAATATATATATATATACAATTTTACTAAAAAGATATTGTGATTATCTCAAAATCTTATTAATTTTGCGTGCAATAAGAACTGATCATTAATCTTCTGTTCTGAATATCATATTCGTGGAAAAGAGGGGGTACTTTCGTTATTATATATACAGCAAAAGCAATCAATCAATGGTCTGTGTGTGAGCACAATAATCGCTCTTTATCATAATATTTCACAAGTTTATTCTTCAAGGCTTTCCCTGACAAACTCGCAGCAGATATCAACAAAAATAAAGTAAATCTTTATACGCGCGGTGACGATGATGCGAAAATGACAGAACGGATTCACTTATTTTTTTGTTCATTCATTCTTTGGCGCAGCACAAAGAAAGCTTGATCTTATTTTCCCCTCATCTTGGGATTTGTTCACGCCTCCGTTTTAGCTCAATAACTTATTTTTTCCTACTTTTATGTCTCCTCCTCTTCATTCGCCGAAGATTAGTCTCCATTGTTTTAATCTGATGCCAGGAACAAACAAAAATACTTTTCTTACCCTGTCTGTTGTCTCGTGGTGCAGATATTTTTTCGCAGCGTGGTTGTTTTTAGACTAGGGAATTTTAATATTTTTTGTGCATTAATAAAAGCTTCTGATTACGTCAATCGAATTTAAGATTTTTAATAAAATTAGAATCAAAAACAATCAATTTCTGCTTTTCTTGTTTAAAATATTAAATTTTAACTTTAAAATTGGTAAATTTCAATATCTTTGATTTTATTTTACAATTTTTTTTATCATTTTCGTAATATATTTTCTGATAATAATCGCATCTCGTCATATATATATATATATCCAATATATATTTCAAATAATCACATGTAATATGACGAAAAAATATAGCTTATCTATAGATTTGGTAATGTATACATTCCCAATGGGTTTTTTTAGCAGATAAAAATGTGTCCAACTAACCCTTCTTGAGTTACATGTAAAAATGGAAAAAATTAAGGAAATATACGCATATCATTTATGTACTGCACGAATATAAATATATATTTTTGCACTAAAATGTATTCTGTCTTAATAAACTTTCAGTAATTAAAAAAATTCCTTATATTTGGTTATGAGTCACTTCCTTAAAAATTCATTCAGAATGACAATAATTTCCTTAGATATATTTTATTTACATTGCTTAAAAATTAAAAATACAATTGGGAAATCCAAAAATAAAAAAACAAAAATGGAATATAAGATATTAAGAAGAATATAAATGATTAAACTGTAAATTCTATGCACATACTGTAACATTTAGTAAAATTATTATCAATCCTTTAATTGAATGTTAAACGTTTTTGAAAAAATATGATGGTATGCTTATTGGTTGGTTACTGATTGTCAGTAACGAGTTTCATTAATTTGCAGGTTATTTAATTTATTTATTAAATATATAATGATTAATGTGGCAACTTTAAGTTATTTTGTTTCTAAATTTAAGTATCAGTTACTTTGACAACTTATGTCAAATAAAGTATAATACATAGAATCTTTAAATTGCGTTAAAATGTATTATTTTTTTTTAAAGTGAAATATTTTGATAGTTTCTATTAATGGTATTATGAAGCAATGATATTTTATATTTATTATTCTGCAGATTAGGATGACGTTTTTATTTTCAATTATTATAGAAAAAATAAAAACACGTTTCATTTGAATATTTGTGCATGTAAAATTGTAATTAATGAATTAAGTTACAAGAAACTAATAAATTACAAGTGATATTTAAAATTTGACAGTTGGATTTTTCCTAAAACTGTTTAAAAATTCTTCAAATAATACTAAGAAAGTTGTTATATTTAACTAAGCAATAATTCTCCCTCTTAAATTTTATAAGAAAATATTAAATATTATTATGATTATCAAATAAACATTATGTTTAAAATTAGGAATATTAAGAAAACATCATATTAAAATTTACTTTCCAAAATTTTTTTATTTAGTTTAAAACAACTGTGACTTCTGAATCAAATATTATTTTATAAACGTGAAAAATTTATATATTACATATGCATTAGAACTGTTATAATTTTTATTTCATCGATATGTTCACTATATATAAAGAAATGGAGGAAATGAAGGGGAATTATTACAATAATTTATAAAAATTATGTGAATCCTAAATGTAATCTAAAAATATTTTAAACTTGTGATTGAACTTTTAGAGCAATAATCATTTATATTTAGGGAGTTTTTATGATTATTGTAAAAATAGCTAAATAAAAGAATATTTTATGTCTCACTTAAGAAATAGATTTTTATTAATTAATTAAAATTAAAAATATATATTGAGATATAATGAGTTTTTCTTCTGTAAGGCCCAGATATTTAACTAAACTTTAGGACTATTCATTTCAACTTGCTTTAATAGAAAAAAAGATTTAAAATAATTTCCAAAAAATATAGTATTAAAGTTTTTAGTAATTTTGGTTTTCTCTTAGTTTGTATAATTTACGGTTATGTAATTAAGCATGATATTACATTCGAAGAGGTATTTTTAAGAAAATGTTTTCCATGTCAAACATTTTCTTTGCTAAAGAATATTTTTATTTTTGAAAACAGTGAATTTCTCCTATCATTAGTATTTATTTTTTAAACTATTACCTGAAGACCAGTTAAGTTACCATAAATTTACTGTCAACCATATTTTTTTTATAGTAACTATAGATTTACTATTTATATTAAGATTTTTTTATACAAGCTTCTTTTAAAATCATTTCCTTAATCTCTTTTCCAGTCATTATTATTAATTTATAAAATTATAATGTGAAGACAGGGTTAAATGACTGAGAATCTACTACTAACTATACATTTTCATTTAATTCTCTATTGATGACAGTAGCCATGGATTGCTACTTATGATAATATTGCACAATATTGTTTTTAAAATAAAGATTAAAATAATTCCATTGGAGTTTAATATTTAATATAAAAGCTAGATCTTTGTTGCTTCATTTAAAACATCTGTATAAACATTATTTAATTTTTTTTTATTTATAGAAACATAAAGATGTTGATAGGCATAAAGAATTGATAGGCATAAAAATCACTGTTGATAGGCATAAAAATAATTATAAATACATATGTTGTCAAAATAAATCTAAATAAGAATCTGAAATGAAATAATTCTTCATCTTGCCATTTATTTTAATTTAAAATTATAAATTATAAGAAAAACATGTATTTATATAACAGATAATAATCTAGAACAATGTAAAACTTTCAGAAACAAATAGAGTTTTAAATGAAAAATTCAAAAATATATTTATGCTTTAGAATGTAAATATTAGCATATTTTCATAACATATCGAAATAAACACAAAAGAATAATAATAATAATAATTTATCACATTTTCTGTTATATTATGCGTACTATTACTAAGTAATACAATTTTTTGACAGAAAATAAATATAAACTTTCTACATGATTTTACATCTACTTATCAAAAATACTTCATTTTTTACAACACTTGTAGATTCTGTTAGCATAATTGGAATTCATCGTAACTGACTGTTTTTCTGCAAGAATTATGTACTTACTGAAATTTCAAAATGTTTTATTGAAATATTTATAGTTAGCGTTACTAGAAATAGTAAACTTCATTATAAAATTGAATTACTAATAAAAATTAAACAAGTAAAATAAAAATAAAATATTTATTGTGATATTTGAGATAATAAATGCCAGGAATTTCGAAATTGTAATATATAAAATTGAACCGTTCTGCGAAATTGAATCTGAAAGAAACCCAGTTATGTTATTAGCATTTTGGCAGGTGTCCAATACGTTATTTTAGTATGTTAGCCGAACAATACATTCGGAAAGAAACTTTTGTATAATCTGAGTAAAGATAACATATCGTAATTAAATCACAAAATTTTATTAATGATCTTAAAAACTAAATTAATCTTGTAAAACAAGCAATTTATCAACTTAATTTGTGGCTAGAAAGATTATCTTCAATAAACTTTACAATTTTGCTAATGGTGGTTATGAAATATTAAATGCTTAGTTATATGAATTCTTAGTTATATTCATTGAAATAGAAATAATCTAAATTAAACAACATGATGGAAATATTCAATATTTTCTAAACTTCAATCATTTGTATTTCAACTCTTTTTAACATTTTTTTAAGTTACCCAAACATTGTGTTATTTCTATATGAAAGTAAATATGTTTTTTTTTATAATCCACAAATATCTGATAAATATCTAATATTTTAATAATAAATATTTAATTACCACAGATATCTGATATATTGCATAAATATTTGAAAATGTCTTTAGTTTATATTTTTCATAAGTAAGTGAAATGATATTGTTGCTAATTGCAAACCCAGAATTCAGACCTTATCCACTAATCCACCGACATTTAAAAAAAATAAGACAAGATGAGAGGAAGAAAAATGTACTCTCCCACAAATTTATTCTTCCACAAAAACTCAAGAATTATCAGAAACTCGGTATTGGTGGCATATTGGATGAAGAGGATAGACTTTCTCATCATTAAAGATTTTAAGACATTTTAAATGTCCGATGGTAAGGCGAAAGTAAATATTGCAAGTTATTCAGTCACATATGTGTGTTAGAGCTAGTTCTAATTTTCTACCAGAAATAAATAGGGACTACTAGCAAGTCCTTCTTAATTTAGGATTTTTTCGTTATAAAAATAACTAAGACTAATTTTTATTATGACAGAAGAAATATACCAGCATTTTTACTTATACTGGTAATCTGCTATTTAAGTATTAGCCTTAACTAGTTTTAATTTGGAATTAAAAACTTATGATTCCTTTTAAAAATACTGTGATGGATGTTGAAATTTATAATGGAAAGTAAATTGGAGAATTGTTTTAAACAATGAAAAATAATTTAAATTTCTTGTTAAATATAAAACACATATACATGACACATATATAGAGTAAAACGCACATAATCATGATTATCGAAATGAAATTTTTACTTTTCAAAAAGTCCTGGAGGTCTAACAGCCAGTCTGAACACAAAAATATTTTGACAACAGACACTTTGAAAAATGCGCTCGTGAAATTTGAAAGTTAATGTTCAAAATATTGAGACCCGATGGCTCTGCGGGCCAGCCTTTTATAATAATATACGAAAATTACGCGCTCAATTTAAGGGGGGTGTTGTTCCTTTTAATTCAAAATCAAACTAGGATTGCTCACTGAAGATAATAGTAGATCGAGCATTGCTACTGAAACTGTATTATTGCAACTGTGTCAATCAGTGTAAGATGTAGTAAATTTTTTTCTGGAGATAAAATGACTTGGATTCATGTCATTTAGAATCATTATGAGGAAATTTTTGCAAACAAGAAAATTAGGCTTTCTACCAGAAAAGATGAAAGGTCAACAAGTACAGAATATTACTACTAAGGACATACAAGCCAGAAATGAATTGCTTCACAGAAGTATCAGTGTACCATTGTTATCGCGTACCCTTGATATATCCTATTCCACTCTCAGCCACATTATGAACAGAATTTTAAATTATTTCTTCTATTCAGATTCGAATGGATCATTACTTAGAACGTAATGGAGGGAGATTCTTGAAAAAAAATTTATTTGAGTAATAATTGAAATTGTTGTTGGAAGTAAAATCAAGTTTTCTATAATAATTAACTGATACAGGTGTGAAACAGCTATTATAACACCAACTCATATTGTTTTTAAAACATGCATTTTTAACCATACATCAAAGACATAGCAGTGTGTTTCTGATATATATATATATATATATATATATATAT